>CAJNIZ010045327.1:76971-89525 GCA_905231905.1 Symbiodinium pilosum | reverse complement strand
AGACGTCACAGGGTGGATTCACAGTAAGAATAGTAATGATAAAGGCCTTCTTGGCTCATATTTTCAGCTCTGCAGGTCCTCGCCGCTGCTGCTGGTTCGGCTGCTCCACAGATTGGTCCCAAGGCTCGAGCTGCGCGATGAAGTTTGGGAGGTGCCCATCTCAGCCGTCTCAGCCTTGCACCTTCACATCTGTTGTGTCCATGTTTTCTGTGGCTGCGGACTCAGGAGCCGCTTCCTGGCAAGGCAAGGCTGACTTGAAAGAGTTTCTGTGTTCCACCTGCATGGCCTGCCAGGAGGTGCAGCTTGGCCAAGAGGCTGCCGAGGAAGGCGAAGGCTCTTCGCCCGAGAAGAAAAAGCTCCTTCGGAAGCGATCCGGTGCGGAGCTCTTGTTCATCGCGCCCTGGCCTGAACGCTCGCAGGGTCACTTTGAAGTTAGGCAAGGACACAAGTATCGCAGAAGGCTAGCAGAAATGCTGCTGGACCTTGATGAGGTGGTCCACAATGGGGTGGTAGCCACCATGGCACTGCTAGCATGGGTGATGGGCGCGCCATCGCTCGCTTTGCATGCCTTCTGCCTGGAGATTTCGTACGAGATTTTCGATAGCTTCAGCCTTGGCTTCCAGAGGAGCTCCCCGGCATTCCCCTACATGGCGTGCTAAGTTGTCTTTCTGCAATCAGCTTCCTTTTCGCACCTTTTTGTAGGATGGAGCCGGAGACGCTGATCCATCACCTCGTGTCCCCGATCTGCGTCCTTTGTTCGACCCAGACCGACGTGGACTTCCGAGTGCTCTGCCAGCTATGTATCTGCATCGATGCTTCTGGCGCCATCTTGGGAATGTCCAAATTTCTGCTGCGTTTTTCTCACCTGTCTGCGTCCAACATTTACCAGCAGCCTGTCTGCAGCTTGAAAATCCACTGGAAGTTGCTGCTACATCTGCAGTATGACATCCTTACCATGTGCTCGAGTCGCCTGCATGGAGCCAAGGCGCTTGTCGTTGGTGTACTTGATCCTCAGAGTCATATTGCCTGTGGTCGTTCGTGGCTTAGTCATCTGACCAGTCGTCTCCGTGCTGCATGTGCAGTCAGTATCAAGGACACGGTGATCATCGTATGGCGTGAACTGTCGGTGAAAGGCGGCTTCTTTTCAAGGATGAAGCTCATCCGCACAGAGAAGACGTCTTTGACCTTGGATGCAGAACGAAGAACCTGCTAGCCAAGCTCAGACCAAGGCAGCTTCAGACTGCAAACACAAGCCCGTTTGCGAGGTAGGCCTGGTGTTGCGTTGGGAGCACAGCATCTTTTTTCGTTTCGTGGAAGGACAGACTGGATGCAGCTGTATTTCTGGTCAATGGCAGCATCGCGCTCAGCATGAAGCTGTGCGGCACTGGCTTTGATTTCAGCTGCAAGCGTCTTCAGGTCATGAATGCCTTCAATGCATACTTCTACCTGGTCATCCGCGCACGCGCGCGACTTCCAGCCCAAGTTGTGGCAAACTGGGAAGCACGTAGCTGACGTAGCTGAAGCGGAGTCTTGATGGGTTCTCATGCCGAACCAGCTGATGGTTTGATGACGTTTAGCATCTTCGAACGTCTCCAAGCAGAACATCTTGCCATGAAGCTTCCTGCCTCAAGTTCAACAGTCACAGACAAGGCTGAGAACCCTCGAGTGTGCGAGCAATTCCGTGCACTCCAATGCATTGGGTTGTAGCTGCTGCATCGGGCCTTTTCGTCAGATTTTGCTTGGCGAGCCTGTCTGGCGGCCATGACCGTTGGCTGCAGGAGGATAGTTGCAACTCGCATGTCAGTTCCTGCATGGCAAAAGGTGCCAAAACACATCTGATTCATAGATTTAATTTTTCAAGAAAGAACAAAGCTTTGAAGGCCCGCCTGGCCAAGTTTGGCGCTGACTGCGAGGTGGCGAGGTGGCGCCGGCGCGTGGGACCCCCAGCGACTGGCAGGAAGGGGTGAAAGTTGATGCAGGGTCCAGGGACCAACTGTTGTGGGGTTGTGCTAGCTGCTAGAAGGTTCTCCCAGCACGATATCTTGAGGTCAGAGCACTCCGTCGTACAAGCAAAACCTTCGAGGCTAGCTTTTGATTTTGAACCAGCGAATGGATCGTAGTTGTGCTTTCGTGCATGTCAGTGTGGGTCGTTCCAGGCTTGCGTAGCCGAGCCGCCTCAGACTTGGATTGCTGTGGTGCAATACAGTCTGGTCAAAAATCGTGAGATTGAGGTCTCCTCGAGCTTCCGGAATTGCAGACAAGGAAGATGTCCTTCTTGCCTGCCTGAATGAGGCCCGCAATTGTTCTGACCTGACATGTGGCATCCGACATGCAGCCAAGGGCGTTCTGATGCCCAAGGTAGCGGATAGACACCGCCAAATGCAAGACATTCTCTCACAACGCCAGGCACAGTCAAAGGTTTTGCCTGAAGGCATCAATGTAGTTGCTACATACTCAGACTGCTGGCGCTGCGCACATGGATCCAGGAGCGAGAAGCAAATGTCCAATCTAGCCCTGGCGATTGCCTCAAAGTGTCCTACTCCTGTCCAGCTTCTGTTCTGCTCCCGCTCAGTGGACCGAAGAGCTTGTGCCTATAACCTCTTGCCATAGATGCAGACAGCATGTTTGCAAGCGAGCCACCGGCCTGAATGCCAACGCTCTCAAAATCAACCATTGCTGCCCAAGGCCATGCCGTTCATGCCACTGGCAGACATGAAGTCGGCCGCCTCCGAAAGGACAGTGGCTGCTGTTTTGTATTCTGCCACAAAGCATGTCATGGCTTGTGAGGAGTCTTGTCGGCCACAGTTGGAGGCTCGCACCTGTGCATGCCACAGCTTCGTCGAGTCCAGCCAAACATCAAGTGAGACCAGGCTGTCAGCTTGAAAGACGATGCCTCCTGCGGGGCACAAGGCCTAGCGGTTTGCAACCTGGACCCCTGACTGAAAGGGCATTAAGCGTATTAACCACAGCTGGATGCCCTGCAGTCTGAAACGAGAGTCTAGCAAGAGGATTGGGCTCGGAATGCGTCTTCCAACAACATCTGTACATTTCTTCAAGCAACGCCCTGCTGCAAGGCTTCGGTACTACCTTTGAAAGCGCAGACATCCGCCAGCGGAGCTTGCCTCAGATCGATCTCGTATGCGTTTGGGGAGAGCTCGGCAGCCCAGCCCTGGAGGCTGGCGCGCCTTCGCATGAAGCTTGCAGCCGCCACAGGTTGAAAGAAAATCCTGGCTGCTTAGAGCTGCTTTGTTCGAGATACGATGTCTGTGGCGCATCAAGGTGCCTTAGCACCTCCTGAAAGCTGGCTCCAGGACATTGAAGTAGTTTTGCTCCGAAGATTTTAAAAGCAATTATCACAAGTAGATGGCCAGAGAGCCTGGTTTGATCGCTTGCGAGCATGTTCGCGATGGTTTTGTCAAGCTTCAGCTTGGCCTGCGTGTCTTGGTTGTAAATTTTGTTGGTAGTTTCCACAACTAGGGGAACCCCAATATAGACCCTGGTTTATTATGGTCTCTGTTATAATGACACCCCAGAAAGGTGGTCCTAATTTTGGGAAACTACCCGTTGAGCTCTCCCAAACCACGCATCATGAGCTGCTTGCGTCGAGGCATGGCCGCTGCCAGGGCAGACAATACTCCAACCAAGACAACTCCGCCTGCAGCGCGACCCTTTGGGGCCCCTGACAGTCGCAAGGAGCTTAGTTCTTGTATGGCCTTCTCAGGCTCCTGTTGTGTCTCTTGCATTTAAAAATTATTAAGATTACGGACTGACAACATTTTGCATCTCTGTTTGCGCTCTAGGTTGACCTGTCTCAGTGCGCGTCAGCGCCTGGCCGTGTCCAGAAGGTGAAGATCGTGCAAGCCTTACATTTTCTCCCGACAAGGTCGTAGCCAAGGATCTGCACGAAGTGTTCTGCAGATGCAAGTTTAAGGCCTTGCCAGGACGGAAGGACGGGAAAGCATTTCGACGAGTCGCAGGGTCATCACGTGTCAAGCTGCGATCGCTGCGCCTGCAGGCCGTGGCGCCAAAGAACATGACGCTCCCCGTCTGACACCTGCTTTCCCTACAAGTAGCACTCTTCCAACTCGTGAAGCTTGCAGCCAAGGCTGGCCGTTTTCCATCGTGCAGTCAGCAAGAGCGAGCTGTTTGTCCGCTCTGCTGTTGAGTTGCCACCCTTTCGCGGCCCGACTCATCTAGGAACAGTCCAGATTACTGCCGGATACACTCTCCTTCAGTATGCTTTAGGTGGGACAGCGAATTGCAGCCTGGAGCGGCAGACATTTGCCCGCAGCATGAGGTCGGAACGAAGCCATCTTTGAAGCAAAGCTGCCCTCGAGCCTGCCCTTCCTAGCTGGCGACTGTCTTGGTTACTTGGATCGGACAGAGCTCTCCCTGCCTATTTTGTTGGAGTTTGGACTTGCAAAGATCTGGACTGAGGCTGGTCCCACGGACTGTTGACGGAGGGTTTTGCCTTCAGTGAGGGCTCTCCAGAGCATAAGGGAGTCGCGATGCTGGCTTACCACATCAAGCCCGAACTTGTTTCCACATGGCAGCCTTGGTATTGGTACCAGACGTTTGCCAAAGAGTATGCCGTACAATTGGAGTCAGTCCCGAACTCGGACCCCTTTGAATGCTGGAGAACGACGTGGAGATCGGCTCAGCGCTCTCTCGGTTCTTTGCATCCTGCAGCGCGCCGGGCGCTGCTGCCATCGCAAATCTCTTGCTGTTTTGTGAGTGCAGAATTTCGTCCAAAGTGCTTTGGAGTTATTCCGCAACGGAGACTTTCAGACCGTGAGCCTCAGGGTTACGTCTGGTATCATCCTCACAACTGTTGTGGCTCCCAACCTCTTGCGGCTACTCTTCAGAAGCACATGCGCTGTGCTCTGCCACGGCAGAAAGTATGGCGGGTCGCCATAGCGCAAGCTTTAACGGAGACCAGTAGCGGGCTTGGAGCTCGGAAGATCGTCCAAGCAACCTCTGGTCCACGCCGCCTGCGTGAGCTGGCACTGTCACGTGCGGCCCCCTGCCCAGCCGCGGCAGCCTTGCTGCAAGCAGTTTCCACCATTCGGAGTCTGAGGGGTGCACCCTCGCAAGCTGATGACGAAGCTTTCTTTATGCAAGATGTGGGCCGCCACGACAAGCACTGCAGCATCTACGGGCATGACAGTGCTGCCTGCTGTGTGGTGCAGATTTGCAAAGCAGATAGGTCAGGCAGAAGATGTGTGGCCTGTTTGCTTGCCGAAGTGCCCTGGGGCACGTGGACTCGAAACCAGCGCTTGCTTCTGGCAGCTTTACTGCAAGCAGTAACTAGTTCGCGGCCCTTCTCAACGTCGGTGCCGCATTTCCGCGACGCGTTTCACCAATTGCTGGACGCAGGCGCAGACGAGCCTGCCAAAGAGCCTTCCGGCATAAGTGCACCTCGGCTGGTGCCACTGCTAATGATACTCTCCGTCGTAATTCGTCTCACAGGGAGGCGGAAACTGTACAGTGCACTCCATTCTCTGCAAGTGGCGGCTCCACTCCGCTTACTTTCACCTGAAGACCTCGCCAACGCCCTGCAAGTGCTGTCGCAAGCACCCCTGGCACCTGTGGCACAGCCAGCACGCTGTTCAGCGCGCCTGCGCGAGGGCCGTCAGCTTCAGTCGTCTGCATCATCTCCTGCCTGCGGAGCCGCCGTAGCGGCTTTCATTGCAGTCTACCACGGCTCTCGTTGCTCTCGTTGTTGCCCAGGCTCTGTCTGGCCAGCGCTGCTGCGCGCAGCCGCTGAGGGTGGCGACTTGGCCCGATGGCCCACAGCCGTTTTGGCACGCTGCCTCCTTTGTGAGGTAAAGCTCATCCTGGAACCAAGTGAGGTCCATCGCTTAGATGCGCTTGTAGATCGCTCTGTCACATGCCTAGGAAAAGCCGAATGTCCCTGGCACAACCACACTTGTGGTCACGAATTGTGGGCGCCAATCTTGGGAGATATTCGTGATTCTATGCTTTGCAGCCTGTCGAGCCAGCCTCTGCAAGCTCTCAGAGCTGACGAGCCTGCCCTCAGTGTTCGTGGGAAAGTCTCTGTCAAGAATCACGCAGAGACCATGCAGCACCTCCTTTCCGGTGGCTCGCTTATGCGGTTCAATGACGGAGAGCAGCTCCAGCTGAACGTAGACATGAATGGCCCGCTGGCAAGGTATACCGATTCGTTGATTCGGCTAAGCTTTGCGGTCCGCGCACGCTGCCCTGGGCTTTGCGTTGGTCTCGTCCATCCAGATGACCTGTCTACTCTGGGTGCCATTGGCCAAAGCCATTTGGAGTGGTGGCGGGAGGCAGGGTTGCCGAACACCCGAAAACTTCTGAAATCTGGGCTCTTGCCAGAGCAAGGCTGCCAAGCTGAATTGAATTCATGCTGCGGCCACTTAGTCACTTGAACATCTGTAGCTGCCCCTGCCCTGGCCTATGATTCCCAAGGCTATTGCTTCGGACTGGTGCCTAGCCCTTGGCTCCTGAAGTGATGCCCGCCATCTGCAGCTAGATGTCAGTCTCGGATGTTGCCGAGGAACTACAGGCCAAAGACTGGCCCCCAAGCCCTGACGCTTGACGATTTTCGAGCTCAATGGGAGAATGTGTTCGCCAATAAGACTGCAGCTTGATTTGACCTTAGCTGCTTTGGATTTGCAGAAATTTGTCCACAAAATCAGCGAAGGCAGATGTTAGCAGGCAGCTAAGGTGCTCCTCGTGGCTGCATTGGATTACCTCTTTGTGCACCGATGCGGCGGCTGCAGGCAAATATCTGATATGCTGCAGGAGGCTGAGATTGGTTGGTGCAGATTGACACGCCGACATGCTTCTTGTGAATGAGAGTGAAAATCTATGGGATTGAGGCTGGGGCATGGGCGGAAGCTGCCTCCCTTCACCAAGTCTCGCCAGGTCACCCAAAACTTGCGGGCTTGCTGCATGCATGCCGCTCGTAGACATGGATAGGAACCTTGAGCGATGCGATTGAAAAGCAGGTGCTGGCCCTCAATCCTGATTTGGTCGGTTTTGAGTCGCCTCTCGGATCCGGGTGGTCTGGAACTGTCAAGGCGACCTGCCCCGAAGTATGCCTACTCGTACAGAATAGTGAGACAAATTCGGCTCGGAGTGATGGGCAGGCACAAGGATGATGTTGAGGTTGTAAATTCTCCGTACCATACTGGTAGGTTATGCAAACCTTGTTATGGGCCAATCGCATGCGTCCACCTTTCTAAGTTGGACTGCAGTGAGGCTGCCTTGGCGGCTGTGGAGCAGGCAAATGCTGATGTCGCACCTCGGCGTCCTTTGTCCCAGTGCAAGGCTCTTGTTGGAATGCGCTTTCAACACCTTGGAAGATGGGTTTTCCAGCAAAGGTGGCTGTCAGTTGGGGCACATCAGCCGACTTCCTCGTCGCAGAGCTGGCCTGCCACGGCACACAGGCTATTGACATCGGCAACCTTGGTTCAATCCTGGAAGGCGTGTCCCTGTCCCTAGCCGGTCAAGAAACCCTTAAAACACGCACTGCTTCTGGATGTGACAGGTGGAGCTGTGGCAAGTTCTGTGGATCCAGATGAGGCAGAGTGCAATGTGCTTGCCGATGAAAAGCCCGTCGCAGGAATTGCCATGGGCCATGCCTGCTATGCACTGCAAGCCATGCAAGCCTGTTGAAGTTGACAAGCTTTCTTGTTATCATTGACTATGAGTGTTGGCTCAAGCGACGTCGTGGGTGAAGCGTGCCTTGCGGGTTTCTTGCTGTGAAGATGACTCAGTCGGGCAAGGCTGCGAGTGCATTTTCGCAAATCCAGCTCATGCTGCAAGTTGGCTCCGGAACCCTCCAGTGGCCTTGTGCAGGCCGTTGCCAACAACAACCTTCAAGCGTCTGGCGCAACGCCAATCGAGATTCAGGTTGGTACTTGGCTCTTTGTTTCCACTGGAGCTGCACAGGTAAGCAGCACAGGCAGTGTGTGTTTAGGCAGGTGCACATGCATGCCGCTCGGAAAACGCAGTGTGCTGTTTCATCAGGGGCCACAAGCGTGGGCACCGTATTTCCATGCACGCGCAGGCAGATGACTTGCCCTCCATGCCGGCAGAGAGAAATCTTGCGGAAGGTTCACGGCTGAGAGCTCGTCAAGCCTGTACGTCGCTGGCGACAGCAAGGCATGTCGCTTGAGTGAGGTATCAAGATCCTGTACCAGACCTGCCAGCTGCAAGGTGCTCAGCGGGCACTGCAGTACAGTCTCCCTTCGTTGCAAGATTCGCTTGCTGCTTGTTGCTCTCTCGACCAAGGTATGACTTGAACTTGGTTGTTGGCACTACCCGCCTCCCAGCTCACAAGGCGACGAGCAAAATTGGCTTGGACTGTTCCGTAGGGAAGTGCAAAATTACATGTTTCAGCTGACACATTTTAGGAAGCAGGAAACATCGACTGTTGAGAGGTTTGGTTCAATGTGCAGAGCCTGGCTCGCGCGTTCTCCCAAATTTCACATCAAGAGGTGGTGCTGGCATCGATGAGTCGGGCCTGCTGCGAGCGAGTGCAGAAGGTACACTGCACCCTTGACATGCAGCAATGGCTCAAGGAACCCACTTCAATTGCTAGGCCGTGAAGGACTTCCAGCAGCGTCTCATGATTGCAATTGCTTCGGGGCTGGCCGACTTGGATGATTTGGTGCAAGCTCAGGTCAAGCCCCGAGCTCCGGCAGCGACACTGAAAAGGAGAAGGCCACGGCAATGCTGCTGTGGCCACTCAGCAATTCCACATTCGACTACTGCCCAAAGCGACAGCTACGCTCTTCCAAAGGTAAACGCAAAGTCATTCTTGCAGCTCCAGTGAGAACATGACGTATCATGTGTGTTGATGTCTTTTTGATGTCTTGTTAATGTTGTTGTTTAGACATTGTTGAGAAACTGGCAGCATGCTTCCGGAGCAAACACTCAGCATTGGCAGGCATCGCCCAAATCCCGTCCTCAAGCTGAATCCGAGAAGACTGCGGAGCAGACGGCACCAGCCAACCAAGAAGCACCCACGACATCATCCGTGGAAGAGGTCGTGAAGTGAATTGTACTGCAAGGAGTTTTGAGTAGGAGGCTAGGATGCCTCGGTAACGGAATCTGCCTAGAAATGCGCCTGCTCCCCACACAGCCACTCCGGCACCACGGCGCTTTGCCCTTGGAGGCGCCAGCAGCGTCACCTCCAATCTTCAGCAATCAGTGGAAAGCTTCGGGAAACTCCCCGGTCAATAAAACCGCGGGCACGACTGCGGTCGACACATCCTCGGAGTCCGCTGACGGTGCCATGGATTTGCTTTGGCCATGTCCTGCCAGTTGGTGCTTGTGGTGGTGATGGACTCTTTCACCCTGAGGTGACAAGACCCTCTCACACGGAGATGCTCAGAAAGCCTCAGAAGAACCGGCAGCCGCAGACTTGGCTCCCTCATGATCAGACAGAGGCCGCAGAACTTGTGAATTTGGAGTTTGGAGGCCCCCCTTCCTGCCTCGACACGCCCTGAAATGCACCTGGAGATCGCCAGCCCTGAGGCCTGCCGCTTTGTGTTCTGCGCATCCTTCAGCTGTCTGCATGTTCAGGCTGCAAGGGCTCTATTGGATTTGGTCTATGGCCTTGGTACAGAGTACAACATCAGCTCAGATGCTGCAGACACCTTAGCACATCGTCAACGAGCTGATGGCTTTGCATTCCCGAAACGAGCGAAGGCTAATGAAGACGTGCTGCGGCTGGCAACTCAACTTGATGTTCCCTGCCTCCAGGTGCGAGCTTTCAAGTAAAGGCATGCAGCAAACCCTGCATGTTTGCCAGGAGTCAGCCACGCGCTATTTGGGGCAAAACTTAACATGCCAAAATGCTGGGACCCGAAGCCGT
Organism: Symbiodinium pilosum; assembly: GCA_905231905.1. Lineage (NCBI taxonomy): Eukaryota > Dinophyceae > Suessiales > Symbiodiniaceae > Symbiodinium > Symbiodinium pilosum. The sequence goes on along the minus strand of CAJNIZ010045327.1, from coordinate 79,657 downwards.
GCCCAAGTGCTTGGAAAGTGCGACCGGCAGAAGCCCAGGCAGTGTCCCGCCTCCAGACTTGCAAGCAGTTTGGTCTTCAAGAAATGTGGCTCCAGCTGGTGATTGTTGCTGGAAGTCAAGTCCATGTCTCCGCTGTTTCCGCTGATTGGAGGCTTGCTAGTCCAATGTTCAAGCAGGTATGAGGCAATCGAAGAAGAGGTTGTTTCCAGCAGGGATGCCCTGCAACATATTGCAGCTGCTGAGGAGGTGGGCTCCACAAAGCAGTTTGCGCAGCTTTTCAGCTTTTCAGCTGAAAAGCAGAGTTTTGTTCGTTCCTGCTCATGTGCTCAGGTCACCAAGTTCCCAGAGATCCTGCAGGGCTTGCTGATGCGATCAGCGCAAGTGCACCATGCTCGTACCGTTCTCAGCGCTCCACTTTTGGCCTTGGCATCCGAATCCTGTTCGGCAGTCTATTCGGAAATCTTTCCGCGGCACTGCGCTGCAGTGCAGCCCAGCTGAGTCCCGGACGCCCGAGAGGGCAAAGAGGCCAAGCGCAAGCGCGTCCCTGAGTCTGGAGCTGAGCGTCAGTACAACTGCTAACCCTGCACCATGGTAGTTGGTTCGAGCAGCAGTCAGGCAGCTCCGTACAGTGCCCAACAGAAAGGTTTTGTATAAGACCTCCTAGACTTGGAAGCATCGTGAAGCCAAGCTTCCTCGAACATGCTTCTTTCAATTTCTCCTTTGGCTTTCAGGCAGAAGTCTGGTCGACCAGAGAAGGTTTCCAAGGTAGTGTGCTCAGAGAGCAAGCAAAGAAACATGCCAGTTCCGCCAGTTGAGCTTTGCTGGCCTCCCATATTACAATATACTATAGTATACTACTATATATAACAATATAGCAACATATACGTGTATATATATATATATACATATATATATAGAGATATTGTTATATATCTATAGTAGCCCCACAGTGGCCCCACAGGCGTCATCTGGCCGCGCTGTTGCAGGAGGTGGTGCATGAAAAAAAAAGGTTTTCGAAAGCCTGAATTGCCAAACATTGGCGAGACTTGCACGCAAAAAGTGGAGTTTATGGTAGCTTGGGTTCGCTCCTGAGATAATTCGAGATTTGCGGCGCTGTTGCGAATAGGAGCCTGCTGTGTGAATTTGTTTGCTGGAGAACAGGCAAGCCATTGTTAGAATTGGACTGTGCCGTCAGTGCAGACTCCAAAGTACCGAAGCTGGACGAGCTTTGATGGACCCGTGCAGAGAAGGGGCCCAGGGCACTAAGGTCAAAAATATTAAGCTGTCCTGCGAGCCGCAGAGGTGCAACATCTAATTCAAGCTGAGCAGAGAGTATATAGCTGCAGCTAAGCTGCAGCAGCGCCAGCACAGGAGAACAAAACAGCACCTTTTGCATTTCGCTGCTTTGGGCTTCTTGAATGCAGGCATTCAGTGGTCGGCCTGCCACCTCCGTCAGTAGGCACAATTTACCCTTGGTGCAAACCACATGCCAAAAAGCTGCAAAAGGCATCTGCGATACCTGATCCTTTGAGCCCCTGCGGGCTACTTGGCTCAAGCGGCGGAGGTGATCACCAGCCCGCAGCTTGGTTGGGGAAGGAAACTCTCGGCGTCCGTCATTTCAGCATGCTACCACCTCAGCATGCCGAAATGTACATGGCTGAGTGCATAATGGTGGCAGATATATGAAGACCTCGCTGGACATCTTTGCGATTGTAGGAGTTTCATTCATTCTTCGAGATGCAAGGTCGAATGTGGGTGACAGCTTTCCTTCGATGCATGATGGCGGCCCGGCTGATTTGATTTGATTGCAGCTTCCTTTGCTCTATTCTGGTTGCTATGAAGGTGAGGACATGAGCGATGATGACCTGGGTTTGAAGCAGGAGCTCCCGGAAGGCGACCTGTTCAACCTTCATGGTGACGGAAGTCTGTCTTGCCGTTGTACTGCGCCTTGCAGAGAGGTGTCCAAAAGGAAATTGTGAAGGCAGCGCCCGACTCTCATCAATCGACCCCCAAGGCTGCATCCAATCTGCAAGCATCTCCGAATACAGAAGCATGAAACGGCTCTTGCTAGCTTAAACGCAGGCCGGGGATGAGGTGACGGTGCACTACGTCGGCACCTTGCAGTCCAGGCCCAAGTTCAGAGGCCGTGCTCCAGACTGCAAAGCCCAATGCAACCATGGACCATGATGCGGCACTCGGGCCCTTGTCACCTGTTTGTGTCGAGTCTGATGAGTTGGCCTCAAAGGCGGGGAAAGGAGGCAGGCAACGCTAAGCTTGTCAATCCACGCTCTTGCACTTTAGCTCAAAGCTTCTATCCACATGCAGCAACATCTGGCTTTAGCGAAGTTTGCCTTGCCAGTCCAGCTAGTCAATATCCGGTTGCCTCAGAAGCAATTCAATTCAGCTTTGCATTTGCAAGCTGGCTATCCGACTTTTACCGGCGCCTGTTTGATACAGGGACAGGGAGCCTTTAAAGGGTCGGCAGATGGCAACTTGCGCGTTCAATTCACCCCTTGCTTGCCGCACTGGAGGTTAGGGGTGCTATCCGCGTGCAACAGCATGAGACGTTTACAATCTTTGCTTTGCCGGTCCCATGATGCCTCAAAAGCAACTCAGTTCAGCTCTTCATTTGCAAGCTGGCTATCCGACTTTTACCGGCGTCTGCTTGATTCAGGGACAGGGAGCC
>CAJNIZ010045327.1:271-76871 GCA_905231905.1 Symbiodinium pilosum | reverse complement strand
CCTTTAAAGGGTCGGCAGATGGCAACTTGCTCGTTCAATTCACCCCTTGCTTGCCGCACTGGAGGTTAGGGGTGCTATCCGCGTGCAACAGCATGAGACGTTACAATCTTTGCTTTGCCGGTCCCTGTTTAGGATCGCTTGATTGGATGCTGTCCTTCCTGCTAGTGAACATTATGCCTCGAAAGCAATCCATCTCTGCTTTTGCAAGCTGGCCTTCCGACGTGTACCGGGGAGTCGGTTTGTGAAAGTGTCAGAAGATGGTAGTGGGCTCGCCACAGATGCAGCCCCCAGGGCATGCTTGTCGCACAATGATGTTTGCTTTGTAGAACGGGGCATGTGGTGTTGAATGCTAGGAGCTCGCGGTTTTTTCAAAGATTTCATTCTTGTCTGTGCGTTTGAGGTCCGATGGCACTGAGTTTGATTCCTCACGTTCCCGGGACAAGCCGCTGGAAGCTGAGCATGCAAGGATTCCTAGCCATTGGCGCTGCCCGCCTCCGCACACCTCACTGAAAAAGGCTGGTGGGTTTCTGGCCCAATCACATGAACGTGAGTTTCACTGGCTTTGCGCCAACCAACCTGATCCCTCCAGCTCCGCAGCTGAGGTTTACCTTCATCATCGGCAAAGGCCAGGTGATTGAAGGCCTGGGACTCCGGAATGTCTCAGGTGGAGATAGGTAGAGGCTTCGAAGGGAGTCCTTGCCTCCTGCCTGAAGCTGATTGACGCACTTCTCCGGGCCAGCTGAACAGAAACCCATTCCGCAACTCTGCGTTTGCCTACGAATCTCCAAGCTGTAGACACCAGACATTCTGAGGGTGGGATCTGGGCGTGGCGACGATGAAGAAGGGTGAGGCCGATGCCTTCGTGATCTCTTGTGGAGTTGGGTCTGGCTCGATTAGGTAGGTTGAGTTGAAAATGAGGTGGCCAAATTCACCATTGCTCCAGAACACGCCTATGGCGCTTTGCTCAGCTTGCTCAAGTCCGAATTCCTCTGCAGGTTGCACGCATCTTCAGATAGCACGACTGCTTGAGCTGGGTATGCAGCTCGTCCCACATGGAGTGCCTGTAGCTGGAGTATGCATCGGGTACACGTGTCTTCGGCTTGTGTGCATGACAGCATTTGCAGGTGACACAGGATCGCCCCCAAAGATCCCGGCAAAGGCTCTGAGGGACTGCAAACCATGCAGCCTTGTTCCGAATTGATGAAAGGTTCGTAGGGTTCTGCTGCCTTGTGGGTTTGATTGCAGGCCACACTCATCTTCGAGGTGGAGCTTCTTGATTTCACCAACAAGGATCTCTTCATGGCTCCTTTGATTAGGCCAGAGGCACAACGCTGTCCTTGAGGAGGATCTCTTTTCAGATGGAGGCGTCCTCAAGGAGATGATCAAGGAAGGTTTGGGCTGGAAGGTGCTGCATGGGCTCTTCAGAGCGTACCGCAAGTTTGGAAATTTTTAAAAGTAGCGCCACATAGGTGCCCCGGATGCACACGGAGCTGAAGATCGCGCTCAAGGCCTTAGGCTCTGGATGTACATGCAGTCAACTCTAGCATGCAGCAAGCATTCATGCGGAGGTGTGCAGGTTGGATGGGAGCGTGATCGAAGACAAGGGGTCGTTTGAGTGCGCGCTCTGTAGGAGCAGCAATAATGATTTTCAGTTCCTTGGAATGTGAGGTACACAGTGGGTTCTGATGTGCTGGGGCCACTTACAAAAGCTGTGGACAAGGCCACTGCTTGTTGAATGCCATTGCAGGGCGCAAGTCATTGCGACGTTCGACTCAGGCATTGTTTCGAATGAAGAAGGGCGAAAGGTGCAAGTTGCACTGCTCGAAGGCTCGCTCAGCTGAGCCCTTGGTTTCCTGAAATCAGCGGTCAGCACTGGTGCAGGACTATGCATACGCAGATGCTCATCCAGATGGCCTGGCTGTTTTCATGCCGACAAGCAAAAATCACACTCATCTACTGCAATCGTGCGAGGTGTTGTTCTTGATCTAGCTATTGAGCCTTGGCTAGAAAAAGAGTCTGTGTGCGGTGTCCATTCAGGGTGGACACCCTCAACTTCACGATCTAATTTTGCCAAGGAGGAGCTGTACGAAGTCAACGACATCTCCCTTGCCAAGGACAAGTCGCTGATGAAGAAACAGGTGCTGCTTGTAGCTGTCTAGCGCATGCCAACTGCTACACTGCTACACGGTACCATTTCTGCTCTTTGCTAAATCAGTCGCTTGTCAGATCAAAGAGGGTGACGGCTATGAGCGACCAAAGGAGTGCTGGGGCCCAAACTTCCCCTGAGATAACTGAGCACAGCTAGCAGTTTTCAACTTGTTCTCAATTTTCACTCTTGAGGTTCCAAAGTGTCAGTGAAAGTGGAGGCTTCTGGCACAATGCAATTTTTGCGGCGGGCGTTGTTTTCATTGTGTTTTCGCTCTGATTTTGGATGCAAGGCTGCTACGGATGGCTTGGCAACATTGCCTGGCTTTTGCTCCAAGACTCTTGAGTTCAAAGCTTGGCTCAATTGCAAAGTAGACCTTCTCTGTACTCTTTGAAGGAGTAGTGGACACATTCCCAGTTGGATTGACACTGGTTTTAGTCTTGCTCGGAGGTTCGTGGCTGGCGACGGAGAGGTTTGCGACGCGATTGAGCTGGCCGCGCCTTTGTGGCACTTACGTGGGCCTTGTTCTGGTGCAGGATGACTCCGCACGGCATTGCTTTGGTTCATGGCCTGAAGAGCTTGTCTGTTGCGTTGCTGCGCCGGACATGCATGGCATCTGCAACAAGCAGCACGAGCCATCTGGAAGCAAAGCCAGAGAAGATCAAGCCTGGGGACCGCTGCAATTTTCTATCAGCTCGTAAAGGGAGACGACCTATAGCTGAGGTTATGGACATGAAGAAGGGAGAAACAGCGGTCCTCACCTCCATGTCTCCACTTCTCTGTAAGGACCTCTCCTTGTCACACGGATGTCTTTGGGGGAAGGGGCGCCTTCTCAGGAGCCACAGCTTGGCTTGGAGCAGATTGCAGCAGACAAGGCTCCAAGCTGTCACGAGCGTTTATGGTCCATGCAATGAGCTGGTGCCCGTTTGGAAGTTTTGGATCCTTGGAGGTGGTTCTAACTTTGGAGCTCTCCGCCTTCGACAAGGTGAAGGACCGAACCTAGTTTGACATGCGCAGTCCTCGTCCCAAGTGCAATTGAGATATGATTGCAGCCATTGCCGTTGGAGTTCAATGTGGGTCTGAGCGCTCCAGGGCTGATTGAAGTCTCGTAAGCTGCGGTCTCTGGAGAGCCGAGCTCTCCATCCTTGATCCTACCTGGTTGGTTCTTCCTGGACAGTAAACGAAAGGAACTAAAGAACCGGGGAACACTATTCACTTTGGTGCTTTTCAATTATCTTCATGGTTGGCTCTGTGCAAGCCTGCAAGCTGGACTTCCTTGTTGGAAAGGACACTTGGGACATGTCAGAGGATGAAAAGGCCGGCAGCAAAGGCAGCCAGGGCATTCTCTGGGACTGGGTTGCAGATTACTTGCGCAGGTTGATTATGCTTTAGCGCGCAAAGAGGCTTGGCGAACTGACTGTACCTTGCTCTTGTGCTGCGGCTGCATCGTTTGCACGCAGGTGGGTGGGAAGCTCTTCAAAGCGGGCCGATATCTGCTTGCGATGGAGCGGTATAAGAAAGCGAGCATCTTACAAGATGGCAGTAGAGCACGGTTGGTCTTGAGTCTAAAGCCTCCTCAAAGCCAAGGTCGTGGACATGTTCAGCTACATTGACAACTATCAGGCGTTGCTATTCAGATTTATGATGGCAGCTGTAGCCTATATCAATCTGTATTCTGAAGCAGTATTCTCTTGGCAGCCGGTTTGAAAGCTGTTTGCGCAAGGCAGAAAACAAGGCAAAAGCAAACGATTTGAAGAAGGCGACAGATGATGCAGCTTGTGGGTCGCGTGCAAAATTATGTCGATGTCCTGAAGCTGCAGGTCTGCATCCTGAACAGAGCCGCATGCCAGGTGCTCAGCCTCCAGCTTGCAATGTGCTGAAGCAATCTGAATTCTTCCTTCTTGCCATGCTTGGTGGATGCAATCGAGACATGTCCGGCTGGAAGCATGAGCAAGAAAATGTGAGGAATTCAAGTGGACTTGCTGGTCAGGCCAGCTGAAGAGCAAGCTCTTCACAGATGCCAAAGCCTCCTGCAATACGGTCCTAAAGGATGGGCCAAAACACTACAATTTTTTGGAGAATTCTCCACGGCGTCAGGATGATTCGACAAACCTGAAGGCCTTGTTCAGACGGGCGCAGGCGACAGATGCTGCAGAGCCGAAAACCCCCAAGTTTCATGCAGATTGAGCAGAGGCTTGTATTATGCCAATGCGCAGGCGGAGCTCGGTCTCAAGAACTTCGGTGACTGCAGCAGAGATGCTGGAACCTTAAGACAAGACGGGAGATGTTCAGGCAGTATCGATTCTCTGCGGAAAAGAGACGAAGAAGGTTGGATAGATCCCCTGCAAGATAATACAAATTCCCAATGTCATACCCTTGTGTGGCATGTATTCGAGACACATGCCTTATGAGGTGAGGGTTGAGAGGTGGACGGTTTATTGGGAATGTCTGTGAGGTGAAGCGCGTGCTGGAGCTGGATCCACAGAACAAGGCGGGGATTTCTAAAACTGTGGCTGCGAGGGACGACAGGGCTCTCCTTGAAGGTCTATGAAGTGGTGTAGGGTTTGTAAGAAGTAGAAATTCCCAGGAAGCAAGGGCGCTGGCAAAGGATGCTGCATCGGGTCAGAAAGAGGAGGACTGCGGAAGTCTCTCTTGTAAATCTCTGCTTCAATTCAGCCTTCCCGCACAAGTATAGGCTAAGTTCTATTGGGGCAGGATAAGAAATCCAAAGGCGTGTTTGGGAAGATGTCGCCGGGCTCAGTTTGGCTAAGCCCATTTCGTTGCGTGTGGAATTGCGCTGCTGGCTGCGGCATATGTGTCAAACGCAAGCCTAACACTTAACCTGCAGTTGGGCTCAAGAAGCCTTTGAGTTATGAATCAGTTATGACCCATATGCAATATGCGGGCCACGCCTATGACAAGGGCGAGCAGATTTGGATCAACATTGGCTGGAATTCCACGGGAAACCAGCGGATCCCAGGTGAAGTGCCGTCTATACTGGCTGACTCAGTTGAAGACGTTCGATGGAAGGCCTTCGTGTCTGACCTGCGGCCATCATTGGCCGCGAACACGATTTCTGTGCCAGGATGCCTGCAATGTCCCTGCGGCTTCTGCATTCTCTGCCCATACGCTTGTGCAAAGAAGGCTGCTTTTGATGCAGCGATGACGCAAGCGACGGAAAGGCATAAGGCCAACTTGCCTGGTCTAGTCGGGTGGAAGTTGGTGCACAGAGCACGCAAGGAGGATCCAAATGCCTCCATGGGATACAATATCATTTTTCTGAAAAGCGGTATGCCTCAAGGCTCTCGGGGCATGTCCAGTATGCCAGCTATGCCCGTTGTAGTTGCGCGTGTTGTGGGCGATGCTCCAGCGCAGGAGCAAATGGTCCGGACCACGACGACTCAACAGATAGAGGAGATAAATTCTTTGTTAGAGCGAGGTCTCATCACCCAAGAGGAATTCACAAAAAAGAAGGCCTTGATTCTAGGTTTGCCAGCCACTTAGTTTGAAGTTTGTACAGGTCTTTACCTTATGCTCCCGGATGTTGCTGCACAGCGCTGGCAGCCATGCTGCTTTTGCGCTTGCGGGTGGGAGTGTTGCAGAATGCAGCATGGCGGCTGTGCTCGGAAGCTCAGTCTAGGGAGCAGCCCAAAGAACATGCTGCCGTCTCACCGCTAAACGCTTTGCTAACGCCCCCTAGCTCCTAGAAATCTCACTCACCAGGAAAGAATGCTGAAGGGGCCAGTTATGTCTGCCAACTTGTAGCAGGGTGGGTTTTGTTGACTTGGTTGTCATTTTCTGTGATCCTTGTTTCTGGATACCTCTATAGGCCTCAAGTCAAGATGTGGATCCACATTTGGATTGATTGGATACAGCTCTCCGCCCAGGTGCTCAGCTCTGGGCAAAGGTCCAATCCGAGAACCCTACAAGGCTGGCGGCGGGACGGACAGTCGTATTCCATAGTACACCCAATACGCTGACGGGCATTCCGGATTTTCTGGCACCTGCAAATGATGGACCTCAGGATCGACGTTTCGACTTCGATGCTGAAGAAAGGGAAACGGGTTAGGCCAGCCATATCTCCGTGGAGTTGAAACTACAGGTCCTAGACCACTGTGCAGGCAAGCGAGTTGGCAGAGGAAAACGAGGACCTGGGGCAAGAAGTCTGCTTCCTTCCAATGCGTTTGGATTGGATGGCTTGGTATAGCGAGAACATGCCATGAGCGGAGTCCAAGGCTTCCAGTCCAAGGCTACAACTGCCGCATCCAGGACGTGACATCATGGAGAGCTTAAGCTGGCCTGCAGGTCCAGGTCGTGCTGCTTGCTGCAAGTATCTGCAAGTAGATACAACTGTGGCGTTTAGTGAGTGATTCAAAGATGCTTGATGTGCAAAAACGCAGCCTTATCGCTCAAGCGGATTCGTTTACCATCCCCCTGCGCTCCAGGCGTGGTTCTAGCATTCTAGCATTTGCAAGAAAAGAGTGTCGCAGAATATGCTGGTCGAAGACCTTGCATCCTCCGCCTCAGCCAGCTTGAGTATAGCAAGCACCCACCGCTTTTTGCTTTCATGTCAGACGTCTGCCACTGCCTCGACAAACGAGCCTTTCAAGCGGGGGGAAGGGCGGTGTGTGCTGACTTGGAAAAAGGACTCAGCAAGCAGAGCCGAATGCTTTAGGATGGCGCGCTGGATTGCAAAAGGGCTTCGGAATCCATGGTACGCTTTCCATAGCCGCCCAAAGAAGGGGTTGAGGCAAATCCCAGAAGGTTTCAGGCACTCAAACATTTTTCTGGCAAGGATGTCCCGACTTGGCTCATGCAACTTCCGTGAGAAGGAGAAGAGCTTCAACACTCAGGAGCCAGGGCCAGCCAGGGCAAACTGGTCCAGAGCAGCTTCAGCGTCCCTGCCGCTCCTGCGTGCTAGGAAGAAACATGGCGCCAGACTTGCGAGAAGGAGCGATTCATCGAGGCCCAGCTTTTCATTTTTCATCCGGCATTTTGTGAGGTCCTAGTGGCATGTGCATTGAGATTCAGGTGCTTGCTCATCCAGCTCAAAAAACTTTCCATGATGTCGCGCAGGCGCAACCAGGCAGCAACAAGTTTTTTGGGACCTGAAACCTGCGAGTCTGCAGTGGTCTGGGCAATGCATTTAGCTGGCCCGTGCTTGAAAGTAGCGAGTGCTTTGCAAGCGCCGCTGAGTAGCTGGCTGTTTAGTTTTATATTCCAGCACGTGCTGAAATCTCTCACAGGAGACCATGTCGGCAAGCGCAAACCTAGCATAATGCACTACAGATTAACAATTGCGCTTCCATCCTCTGTCGCCGCTGTCGCCCCGGCTCAACCGACGTGCTCGATGTCTGCCCGTCAAGTTAATGCTTGTTAAGTTAACAGTCCACCAAGGCTCGAGGTTGTTGCAGCACTGTTTCCTAGACTGCACTTGCATGCGTGGTCTAGAGTCTAGACCATACCGGAAAGAATGAGAAGCTCCAACAGGCTCTGCCAAACAGTTGCTAGCATTTGCACACTATGGCCATGGTCGATTCCCCAGAGCTTCCTGAGCGCCTTGGGTGGTTCTGCTGCAACCGACGGGCCCGGGCAATTAGAGTGCCATCTCGAGGAGGGGCCAAAGATCTCTTGGAGCGTTCTCAAGACTAAAGGTTGTTTCCTGTCGCTCATGTGGCGCAGCTGTGAAGGGATCATGGGGTTTTGGGGTCCCAGCCCCAACCTCTTACATTCCAGTCCAGCTTGTGCCTTCAGGTGATGAGAAAACCCAGATGGCCGAGATCCCGCCTCAGCCAGAAGAAGCTGATGCAGATGAACCTGGTGAAGGTGAGGCTGCTGAGGAGGAGGAGGAGGCGGAGGCTGCTTGGACGCACCGGAGTTTCAAAACGCTTTGCCTTGGCTTGCGGCTTGAGTTGTTTAGGTCTTATGGCTCTGAGGCAATGCAACCATCACCCCTGAACAGAGCAGAACGTCCAGATGCTGAGACGGGAAGCAGCGGCTACTTTTCCAACTCAAACAGTTCGCGAAGCGATAGTGACGCCAGCGACCCCTGTTTCTGGAAACCCAGAAGAGTCCAGAGTAGTGATGGCAGTGTGACATCTGCAACAAGCTCCGAGTATTGGCAGGCCGAAGCTCAAAAACAGGCTGAACTTGAAAGGCAGACAGCGCAGGTTCCCTTGACTGAGGCTGGGAAGCCCACATCCGTAGGGAGCATCAACCATCCAAATGGTTGCTGTCCATGTATGTTCTTTGCCAAGCCGTCTGGATGCATACGCGGGGTGCAATGTGAGTTTTGTCACTTCCCGCATCAAGTCAATGTCAAGAAGCACTTGTCTGCACAGAGGAGTGCAGCATCTCGAAACGGAACGGCACGAGGCCAGCTGTACTCGACGGGATAGGCCACACGTGTGGGCCATCTCGTCAACTTCAGCAACGAGCTGCCAGCTATTGCGTTTCACATCATCAAGGTGTCCGTGGCAGTTTCACTGAGACGAGGATAGCTACACGCCTTGCGGTCAAAGAGGCCTCTGTTCGTCTGCGTCATGGTCTTACATGTTTTTTAAGTGCCTAGCCCTGAGCACGTGGGAACGCATGTCGAGCATGGTTTTGGTGCTGCGATCATCATGGTCCAAGAGCCCTTGGTGCTGACTTAATTTGCAAACAGGAACCAGAAAAGTAACCAGTGCAGCTGAGTACATTCAGTCCAGCATTTTTATTATTTTGATGGTATTAATTTGGTGGACTTTGAACGGTCTTAGCTCGTGCTAACCCTCCTGCAACTGGCAATGGCAATGCCTCAAAGCAATGCAGGTGGGTAAGCTGCTAAAGTTCCGTGACGTGCGTAGTTCGCGCAGTCACTTTGATGACAATGCATTTGCTGTTATGTTGAGGGTGCAAGATTGACACGCACCATATTTGATGCGTGGTGGTACCGGTCTTGCGTGAGTCAGCGCTCGTTTTCGTAACTAGCACCTGCCGCGTTCATGACACATTGGTGACTCGGTGCAAGGCCATGGAGATGCTCAGGGTCCAAATGACACCAACACAGCCTACACCAAGGACACTGGGAATGCGGGGGGCGTGGTGGGTGAAAGAAGCGCTCTCATTTTTAGTGCCAAACGGCAAGTACGAAGGACCAGAAACATGGCAGAAGCGGAGCCGCTGACGATGTGTGCCAGCATGAGTGCGGAAGCACATCGAGCTCCAAATCCAACGGCTCGACTGATGCCAGCAAGCCTTTCCGCTTCTGGAAGCCCCATGTGGCTAGTGCTAGCTCAAGCTCTGTCACAAGCTCCGAATATTGGCGGGCAGAGGCTGACCGGGAAGAGTGTAGAAAGCTGGCAGAACAGGTGCCGATGGATGTTGCTGGCAAGCCGACGTCGGTGGGCAGCAACAATCATCCCGAAGCCTGTCTGCCGTGTGTCTTCTTCGTCACGAAATGTGGCTGTAGCCGCGGGGTGCGGTGTGAGTTTTGTCACTTCCCTCATCCAGGCAGACGGAGGAGGCGTGTGGACGCAAGAAGGCTTGTATCAGGTTGCATATAGTCTTGAGTCTTGGCTGAGGCCGAAGCGTTTCAACTTCCTTGAGTTGTTTCAAATGTTAAATGCATAGAGATTGCATGAATGTACAGAGATCGGTAGGCATTCTCCCCACCGTGTGCTACGGCAACTTGTCGAGTGCCATGGACTGGGTACAGCCGCTGAATCCAGAAAAGGCTGCAACCTATAACCAGATATGTCCTTGCGTCCTTGCGGAAGGTAAGAGGTTCTAGTTGATTTACTTTCTGTTTTTACATTCAGGTCTCGACCGACACGCAGCACCGCCCATACAACGCACGCTACGCAGAACATGCAGGCATCTGCTGCTGTTTCTGGTACTGCAGGCTTCAGGAGGCTCCAGCCCCCCAGGCATTGCAGGGAAACTGTGTGGCTGACTGGCTGCTACAGGCTGCCGCAGCAGAGAGACCGGCTGGCAAGCCGTCTGCCATAGGCAAGCGCTTTTTTTACACGCTTACGTTGTATTTTCAAAAGAGCAGTTATGCAAGCTACATTAGCACTTTTGCAGGCCTGCATTGGGGAATCCAGTGAGCATGAATTGAGCGTGCATGCGTAGCATTCGAACTTAAAGTTTCACTCCAGGCTACTGGACAAGTGCCTACAAAAGTCCTAGACAGTCGCTACTGGCATAGACCCTCCGGATGCTCTTCAGCGTTCGATGCGCTGCGAAGCATGCGTGTTGGAGGGCTACGAATGGCACAGCCATTGGGCGCCTGGCAGAGAAACCGTCCCATGCATGAAAGGAGGGATCGCTGACTTTCACTGTCAGTCGTGCTTGCCCACGAATAGTGTGACATGGTATCGTAAACCCGATGAAACAAGCTCTTGGCTGCAGTCTGGACGGCCGACGTCTGAGGGAGTGTCCCTGTGCAGTCCCCAAAGTGAGATTTTGGTATAACGTCTCTTTCAAGCCTTGCAGGCATTGGACCAGCTTTAGTGGCTTGTGTACAGCCTTCTCGCCGACAGCGAGGGCCCTTGCCAAACAGAGCTGGGCGCAAAGACTCGCAGTGACTCCTCACACCAAAGAGGCATCCCTGCAGAAAAACATGAACTGGGTGCCTGTTGATCATGTTGCCGCACCATTATAGAGCTGCATGACAGTGGACAGCAGTGGCAAGCACACAGCAAGCATCAGAGAACGGCGCAGACTATGGTACATGTCGGAGCGTACACGAGCCTGGAAGCCACTTACACATCAATATGGTAGTGGCAGGGAGTCCTTACACAAAGCGCAAGACTTTCATGAAACGTTGGCAAGATAAAAGCGGAGATCAGCCACCCGGGGCAGACGCAATGATTTACGCCGCTGCCTCAGCTGCGGAAGTCAACGGTTGAAAGCTCCTTCTTCCGGATTCTTCCGAGCGCATTCAGGTCTTTAATGGGTGCAAAGAAGTCTGCTCTCTGCCGCAGAAGGCAGAGCCTTGTTTCAAGACTCTTTTGTCAAGCATGTCCACGCAAAGGCTGTGAGTTGGTAAGAGCACTAGGAGCCAGTATAATTTTCATTCCCCACAGAGGCTGGATTGTTGCTGCACTTTGCATCTTTGACTCTGTTGCAGACACTCTTGGGTTGGAGGCCTGCAAAGCATGTGGTGACCTTTGCAATTGCAAGGCCTGCAAGCTGAAAGTTTCAGTTCAAACAAGCTCCCTTTGCCTGTTCTGGGTAGAGGCTGAAAGTGCAACATGTGCCACTGCAGGAATGCTGTACAGAGATTTGTGCAATCTGCACGAGCTGTGTGGATCGCCCTCTGGGCGGCTATGTTCTGTGTGCCGTGGCCTTTGCACGAATCCGTACATGCTTAGTTGGATCCGGGCAGTTGCTGTGCAGGCCATCCTCCTCAGCCTAGCCGAGATTGGCTTTTGCGTGGCTGCCTTGCTCGAGGCTGCGCTGCTTGTTGGTTGCCCAATTGCCCAATGCAAGGTCAAAGGCATCTTCTGTTGCCTTTCGCGCATTGGCCAGTCCAAAATTGACAACAGGATGATCTGAGTCAGTGCACCTTTTCCGACGGAATGGCCAAGAGCGTGTCTCTCCCAGGCATAGTGTGTCTCAGTCTGCGCGGACTTGAGCCATGACATCTAAAGCAATGGGGTGGCGTGAGGTTGGGATTGGCTCATGGTTGCGAGTGCAGATGGGTGCAGGCCTTTGACGGCCGACCAGAAATAACCCTTCCTGGGTGTTTGGATGTACCTGGATGTGCTGCTAAGGCTGCTCATGGCTGAATCTCATCTTTGCACCGTACATCCAGTATCAGCTCATGCAGACGTTGCTTGTGCCAAATGGGACAGTAGCCGTTCCCCTTTGCCTGGTCAGAGTCATTGAACTTCCAGGGAGTGTGCTCGAGTATCAACGAATAGCAGACTAGTTGGCATTCTTTTCGCTACATCCCCCTCTGTTGAGAAGGTGGTGAGTAAGCCCTGGCAAGGCTGCGGGCAAGAGCATTCGAAACCACAATGGACCAACGTGCCATCAAGGACTCGCAGATCTTTCGACCCAGAGCCGGCTTGAAGTAAGCGCAGGAAGCTGTGCTCATGGAGCGTCAGCCCTTGACAGGAGAGCTTCCAGCAAGTGTTTCTTCATGACATTGGCGTGTGCCTATACGTCACACAGCAGCACTGGTTGCTGCAATTGATTGTGAAGATTTGCAACTACAACACCCATTCAGGTCTTCGCATGGATTGGTAGTCTGGTATGGTGCGTGTTTGGTCAGTGCCCAAGTGCGGGAAAGAGACAGACTGGAGAAAGCTTTGTCTGAAGGACAAGACTGTTGAGGCCTCTCATGGCTCCACCATGCTCCTCCTGCCTGCGATCCTAAAGGCTCAACATGGAAGAGCAGCCCCTTTCTCAAAAGTGGCATTCCAGTGCTCTCTTCTGCTTGATTGCTGAATTGCAGGCTGGGCATCCGCTTCGGCGCTTGTAGGGATAGGCTTCTTCTGGCCGTTCTTGCTTGTTTTATTGGACTGTCAGTTTGTCAGCCTGTTCATCTGGAGCTCGCGCAGATTACAAGTCCAGGTTCCTGCTTTTCTATGGCATGGTCTGGTACTGCTACATCAGTTGCACTAGCCACAGACCTGCTGCAGCCCTACGAGGGAGGCATCAGGACCATGAAGCCTCTTTGGGAGCGCAAGATTGAAGGTGCAATGGGCCATGAAGATGGTACCCGGCAGGGTGTCGCACCGAATCACTGGTGACGTGTTTTCATGTTGAGCAATATCTCGGTTGTTCTGCCCATTGCTGCAGGCCCAGGAGCCACAAGCCGCCGCTGTGCCAGGACATCGGCTGTTGTAAGGCGTGCCTTTCTGGCCAAAAACCTCATGGTACACGCCAGGACCGGGACCACCGGGAGTGCCCTCGGCGAACTCCTGAGTGGCTTCTGCAAAGCGCAAAGTTCCCGTTGCGTTTTAGCGGGCACCCGGGACTGACAGAGCTTCTTTCCTTGCCAGTCAGGCTTACGTGGCACGCCCATCAGGCTGTCAAAAGGCCTGCGAAGCCAGGAGCTTGCAAGGCTTGCCTGTGAAGTGATGGGAGGCTTGCACTGCAACCCAGCTTGCAAAGTTGGTGGCATGTCTTGGTGTGGTGCCTCAGCAAGGCTACTGGCGGATCCAAAGCTGCTCAAAGTTGTCCATCCTTCCTGAGGTCTAGACCTCTTCGGAGATGCGACGTATTTCTTTCCAGTGATCGGTGAGGTGTGGGCAGACAAGGGGATGCAGATGAACGATTTGCGCGAAACCATTGGTACTCCCTAACGATTGGAGCAGGGGGGGTTCACCTCTGGAAGTTCCTAATTCCAATTTTTATTTGCCTATTCTTTTGAGGGTGGGGGGGGGAGAGCAGAAATAGGAAGGCGACAGGATAGCTGATAGGGTTCCGCCCTAGTGGTTCGAGGCGAAGATGAAACCAGGTTTAGGAATTTCCTAACTCTCAACCCCCCCCCCCACCCCCTCCTCCTCTTAAATAGTGGTGATCCTAGACCCCCAAATCGTACCATAAACGGGACATCATACCATAATCAGACACTAACAGAACACTACACCTTCATTTTGACCCATGCATCCATCGTGAAAGAGGACCACGAGGTAACTTGATGTTGGTAGCTTGAGGCTCATGATTCGACTGGCAGGGCAGGGGTTGGTCTTCTCAACAAATCATAGGCCTCTCCGAGGACCCTGAAAACGAGCTGAGTCAACTAAATGCTGCACGTAAACTTTGCTTGCCGATGTCCGTATTTTTGCAAATATTCGAAATCCCAAAATGACTACATTTCGCTAGTTTGCGCGCTTTCGCAAAAAATCAAAAACACAAAAATCGCTCGGCTGAGTCTTCTTGCTGGGTCACTGCTTTTCGCAAACATCATCGGATTTTCGCAAATATTGTTAGATTTCGCAAAAATCTGCAACTCTTCGCAAACATCTGCAACTTTTCCACAGAAAAGGGTAAATATATTCCCAAAGCTGCAAACTTCACAAAAATTATCAGATATTCGCAAAAATGTGCAAATTTCGCAAACTTCTGCACATTTCGGAAAAAAATGACAGATTTTCGCAAACATTAGTAAAAAAACGTCAGATTTTCACAAGGAGCTGCAACTTTTTGCAAAATTGTCTCCTATCTATTTCCGCTGGGTTTGCTACCTATTTATCTACCGTGGGGGGTTTAGGAGGATAGGTGGGGTCTCCTTCTAGTGCAAAGAGAAGAATAGGAGATAAATAGCTGGATGAGTGGGGGTGGATGCCGCGGTCTCTGTGGCCCCTGCTAGACCATCGCCAGCATAAACCCCTCCCCTCCCATTGATTTTTCCGCAACTGCTAGAACATCTAGAACATACCCCGACTTTAGGAGCCTCAGCTCTCCTCTAGCATTCAATTCAGTAAAGGAATGGGACTTCGTTCTAGTGTTAAGCAGGTGAATAGCTGGAGGATTTGGGGGTCTAGGATCACCGCTATTTATCAGGGGGGGGAAGGGTGGGGATGGGGGGGGTGGGGTTGAGAATTAGGAAATTCCTAAAACCTGGTTTCATCTTTGCCTCGAACCACTAGGGCGGAACCCTATCAGCTATCCTATTGCCTTCCTATTTCTGCATTCCCCCCCACCCTCAAAAGAATAGGCAAATAAAAATAGGGGTGACCCCCGTATTCCAAAGTTAAGGGGTACCAATGCGAAACTCTTGTGCTCATCTTCCCCCTGCAGTGCCAGGGTGTTGATCTCGCATACGCACCCATCCAGGCCTCCTTAATCCAGCAGCTTGCGCATCTACAAGCTTCGTCATGTACCATCTTGCAACAATTTCAGGGAATCGCCCTGATGATGCTCTTTGGCTCCAAAAGCCTGGGCCTTGGCATGTCAGAAGCATCAACCGCTGACTCTGTTTAATCTATGAGGGAGACTGTGCAACGAGGCATTGCCACAGTGGGAGTTGTCGAGGACTCGTGATGCTGTCAGGATGTCGTGTTGTTTCGCAGAAATTGTCAGGAGCTGCTTCCGTTCACCGACCTGATGCCCACGGCTACCCTGGGCTGGCTGGGGGCCCCTCTTGGGACCGTAGGCAGCTCCTTTCACTTTCTTCACTCCAAGGATTCTGGAGACCTTCTTTGCCGAGAGCTGCTTGGGCAGATGCGTGGGCTTCTCCAAGAAGGATGATGGCTCGTCCTCGTCGTCTGAGTCTGAGGAGTAGGTGGCTGCGCACCTCCCTGTACATAGGAGCAACGGAGGGCTGAGAAGCAAATTGCGACATGATGCGACACGTGCCATGTCTGGCCGATCCGTTGTGCTGGCTGATGTTTGGGTTTGGCCGAAAAATCGTTGGCCGATTCCTTCTCCGGCTTTCATGGGAGTTGCAGCTGCGGGACGCATGCTGATTTGAGACATGGCCGACAAAAGTCTTCTTGGCATCATCTCAGTTCTACATTTCAATTCATCTGGGTGTGACTCCAAAGCTTAGGGGGAGACTTGCAGAAGAAATAGAAGGCTCGATTCGCTGGCCAAGCCTTCCTCTTGCCGTACCGTGCCCCAAACGCTATGCAACTTTCAATACATGAGATCAATGGAAGCCAGTCACCTTGCTCGATAGGATGAATGCACCCACACGGCCATTTTTCCTGACTCATGAAACCATCACTTCCACATAGTTCGACGATATGGCTTTATCTTCTGGAAGGTCCTGACCTGTAGGGCGCTTCTCTGCTCCATCTGCAGAGCCATGCAACAAGACGGGACGCAACGATCTCAGCCTGAGACTTGAGACCTTTCTGTCGTGCGTCGGGATTTCGGCGCTGGTGTGCCTCTGGCATCAGCTGCATCTGCTGGGAGAATGCCAGGAACGGGCAAGAAGTACATCATACTGAGGACAGAGGGTAGGGTAGCTGCCATGCCTCTCCACCCTTCACAGCAGAGTATTGCTAGGTTTCGTCTGCGGCTGGAAAGTTCCGTTCAACTGAACTGTACTGGACCAGGTAGTGCACGGTAACGTTCCAGGGGCACTGAAGATCAGATGCGGGGTCTTCTGCCAACAGTGGCGTGCAGCAACGTCAGCTAGTTGCACTGCCTCCATTCAGAACAGCTAGGCTAAGGGAGAGCTTCCGAAATCTTGGAGAGGACTCTGGAACGCCCAGTGCCTCTAGACGAGGTGGCGAAAAAGACAGAGGATGCGCGGTCTCTCGGGCTAGCAGTCTACCAGGTCTTGCTCCTCCTCGCCAAGACAGAAATCGCTCGTCGTAGTCTTAGCGATCCGCTGAGGCGGATTCCTGCAGAAGTTATTGGCTGTTTGATGTGCCAGCACGCTTGCGCAACATGCCAGATTGGCTTCTGCTTAGGTTGACGGAGAGCTCCGGCTTCAGCGTCCCGGATTCGGTCGTGCTACTCAGGTCATTCATGTCAGCAATCGTCAAGGAGTCAAGCATGACGGACATTCAGAAGTTCTGATCTTGGGAAAGGAAGGAGCAGAAGTAGGTTGGCAACGGTTAAGTGACCAAAACGCACCAACCTAGCAAAAGGTCACTGTCACGAACTCTGCCTTGCTGCGATACCACATAAGCCGGCGATGCTCCAAGGAGTTCGGCGTGTCAGACAGGCAGCTGAATGAGGCCAGCTCCGAAACGCGAGTTTAAGGGGCAGCGGACGGCTGGCTGCTTGCGAGCCATATCATTGACCCACATTTACGTTCTACTAGAGCTGAGAGCCCATATTAGATCCACCTCATACGGCACCCCTAAATGGCTTCAAAATCCTAAACCGCAACAGAGGCTTCGAAGAGTTCTTCGAGTAGCAAGCCGGGGCTCGGGCATTGATCTCAGGCACCGAGCGGCTGAAGACTGAAGTTGTGGCCATTTTGCAGTATCATCGGTCCTGTTTCTGGAGGTATCCATAAGAAGGATCACGTTTTTGTTGGGCATTGCGGGTGTTCACCTTCAGAAGATTATGGAATCTGCTGATAGCAGACAAGGTGTGTCGCCTACAAGCTATCTGCAGAAAAGCTATCTGCAGGCAAGGGCTGTACATTTCTTCTTGGGACGAGTCCAAGCATTTCCTCAATCTTGTTCAGGGCCGAGCACAGAATGGCAGGACGCTGAATTTGGCAGCTGGGCTGCACGGAAGAACAAGCCTTTCAGCCTTATACATTTGATGCTTGTATGTCCTGGGGAGTCTGTGCATGACGCGACAGTCCGTTCAAGGCATAGACTTATCAGATGTTCTCTGTGAATTTGAAACCATCTTCTGGTTCCGATCAATGGGAGGGCAGCTGCAGCAAGGTCTTGCTGACGAGCAGATCAAGGCCAGCTGCAGTCCGTCCAATTTGCTGCTGCCCAACCGCATGTGAAAGTCCCCCAACCAGAAGCCCGTCCCTGGCCTGTCATAAGCCTGACCGATGTGTGTCAGAATTGAGCAGGTCATTCTGTTTGCTATGCAGGCGCTGCAAGCAAAGATGAATGGCAGTAGCCAGCACGAGGCGTGGACAAAGCATGTCTGCAACTTAAATGCAGCCCTGAATTTGGGCTCTTGCCAGGTGCAGAATGACGTCAAGCCTCCAGCACGGAGGAATAGCGAGCACAGACACGAGTTGCCACTTGTTTGCAGGATATGGATATCTATTCATGCTGACCGATGTTGATATGCGTTGCTGCAACCGCTGGAGACCGGAGTTTTGGTTGAGAACCTGACGACTTCACAGATAGCACTTCAAAAGTCAGATGTTGGGAAGCTGGCGCAGCCAACAAAACCGCACGAAGGCCTGGCGTAATAGATTTGCCAATGGTCCGCGAGGTTGGACGAGCGCTGCTTTGAAAGCTTTGACATTTCACGCTTCGCTGCTTTGAATGGAAAGGCCTTTCAGGCTCCAAGTTTGTTTTGGAAGGTGTCAACGGAACAGCAATCTACGGGCGACTCCTTTCGCGGCGGGCTGCTTCGGGACAGCGGGGACCATAGTTTGGAGTTGCAGAGGATGATGGGAAAGAGCCACAGGGGCTTTTCACCTGGAGGTAGCCGCACGAGCAGCCTCCTCCGTTTCGACAGTGAGGGTCTCTCTGTGGCAGCACGAGGTCGTGAGCTCTGTCTTTTTGCAGAGTTGAAAGTTGGAGAACCGACTTGTATGTGGCTGATCTGCCCTTGCTGCGATATTTGGTTGATGCACGCTTGTAGCTGAGCACCAGGTAAGTGGGGATGACGTATAGTAAAGCTCAGGTGCCGGCAGCGCGCCGTTTGAGAGCCGTGCAAGAGGTGCAATCCCTGAACTGTTGCCCTGATTTGTGGATGCTACGATTCGGGAAAGGGAAGGCAAGCATGCGATGCAGGCGCTGTACATGTGCAAGCTGAGGCTTGGCCTGCCTTGGACGGGCGCGGCAGTGCTTCAACGCCTTTTTCGGACAGCATGAAGGCAGCATTTACTCTGCGAACATGATTTTCATGTTGATCAGCCAAACAGTGCCCAGAATTCATCCCACAGAGCATTGAAAGGTGGCTACCATCGCTCGCCGTAGGTGAGCTGGTTGCCCTTCAGCCGATCTGCTCGACGCGTGTCTTGCCCCCAAGCAAAAGCGATGAGGTGCATCTTTGTTATCTGCATAAGCCGCAGAGCCGAAGAGTGGTGCATCTCATGAAGTCAGCTGCATCTCAGCACCGCGTTCATGTTAGTATGCAATCTTGCATCTGATCTAGGCCTCTAGAAGTCAGGGAATTACAAGAATCGTCTCACTTGGCAAGACTAGATCGATCGGTGAAGAAACACAAAGGGTACAGAAGACGACTGCAAGCATTTCTCGGCACCCGTTGCCATGGACAGCTTGCTTGCGAATCCGCTAGAAAAAGCAGAGATCGATGAACTGTTGGCATTGTTCCCGGACTTCAAAGGCGCAGTGCCAGAGGAAGCCCGTTTCTGGAAGAAGTCGGACCTGGAGCTTTACATTGCCAGCAATGGGCAGCTGAAGCCCAAAGAGAGCCAGGCAGCGAAGGCCCAGAGCTGCGCGCTGCTTTCGAGGGCGCGGCAACGCCTTGCAGAGCTGAAGATCGGTGAGGCCTCCGCGGAGTATCTCTCCTGGTCTCGACACCTGCAACGGAAGCCCATACACCAGCTGCCAGGCCTTGAGTCGCCCTGTGCACCAGTACAAACTTCCAGCCAGGCTCCTGCGGTGCCCAAGGTACCAGTTGTTATCCCTGCAAGAGACTGGTGCGGAAGTGCTTGGAACATGGACTTCTGGAAGTCTCTAGGTCAGAGCATGTGGTGGACCTGCCGGTCACGGTCACCAGCCTTCGCAAACGACCGCAAAGCTGCAGATTGTGTTGATGTTGAAGCATCTCCGCCAGAGTATATTGAGTATGCAAGGATGCTTCAGTCAATGGATCCAGATTGCCTGGAAGACAATGCTCTAGCATTTCCTCGCGTTGTGATGGATGGCTGGTGTCCATTCATTAGCACGCAAGGCTGTGCTCTATTGGAAAAGCATTGGCGTGAAATGTCCCCCGCAGGCGTGAAGGACATGTCGCCCAAGTGGATCAAGCTCTTCACAACGGTCTTCAACATGGACTTCATGGATTTCTTTAATCGCTTTTACAAACTGGCTCTGGGAGCACCCGGAAGCATCAGCCGACTGCACCGGTCAAACAATGGCGCCCATGTTTGGCATCGCCAGATCCAGGGCCGGCGTCTGTTCTTTTTGTTCCCTCCCCAAGACACCGCCAATCTTGCGGAGGACGCAGTTTGGTGAAAAGGCAGAGGCTTAAATGGTCAAGACTTGTCAAGGGTGTTGCAACAAGTCACAGCACTCCCAAAACGGCTGATGTACTCCAATGACCGTAGTGAGTCTGTGCTGGCCAGTGGACAACGTGGTCATTATGCTTTTAAATCCCGACGATCTCCCAATGTCGGAAGCTCCGTCTTACCAGGTTACGGTTACACTTGGTACTCGCAAAGTTGATATTCACAGGATATGGGTGGTTGTGATGATGGATTTCATGAGCCAAGTTGCCCCGTGAGGAGGAGGGTGCCGCTGTTGATCATTTGGAAGGCACGGCTGGTAGCAGCGGGTCTGTTTGAACTAGGGTCTTTGATTTCAATTATTCTTGATATCAGTGAGCGTTTGGATTGAAAGCAGCACCTTGAGTTTGAGAACTTGCAAGTACCTCTCTTGCAGTTTTTTCCTCGACCTGAATGCAAGCGCCTCTTGCAGCTGCTCTCCCTGTCTCTTTCAGGGTACGCAGCTTCTGTCAGCTCCGTGGATATTTTCTACCCCAACGCAAAGAGGCCGTGATGACTATGGGGTAGGCTGAACGATCTGTCATTCCAAGTGCTGCCCTTCCTTCCTCCTGCAACTGCGTACTATCACTACTATCACTGCCACTACCACGATCACGACTGCAAGTGCTTTTTCGAAATCGATGACGACGAAGAACAACGACGACGACGACGACGACGACGACAACGACGCCGGCGGCGGCGGCGACGACGACGACGACGACGAAGACGAGCAACGGCAAGAAGAAGAAGAACAACAACTACTGCTGCTGCTACTACTACTACTACGACGAATATTAGTATTAGTATTATTACTACTACTACTACTACTAGTGCTACTTCGACGATGGCTACGAGTACAACAACAACAACTACAATTACTACTACTACTACTACTACTACTAATACTACTACCACCGCCACTACCGGTACTGCTCCTGGAACTGTTGCTGCTACAGCTGCAGCACGTGTGCCACAGGCACGCCGCCTTCGCAAAGGCCGCTGCGCAGGCGTCGGACTGAAACACCCCTCGGGCAGCCCCAACAGCACCAACGATAGTAGCAACGCGGTTGATGGTCAAAATCGTGCATGACCCTGTCCATCAAGAAAGGTTTGGATTGTGGTTGGATGGTATGAGGACCATGCAGGACTTTGTCCATTACGAGTGCTCATAGATTCATGACATAGGCGGACTGAAATGATGAGAGTAGCCATCGCACCGTACAGCCTGATGGCGGCTATGCCAGCAAGAGCGACTTGCGCCAGAGAAGTGCAGACCACCATACCAAAAGAACATTCAGTCCCTGAGGGGACATGTTGCCCCACAAGCTCATGCAGTGGAGCTGTTCGCATTTGGCCGTATACATCATATACGCGCACGCAGCTTCAAAGTTCGCGACAGGCACAGCAACCCATTCCAAAGCCATTCGCAGCACGTGCCGGGTGAACTTCTTGAGCTCTTGTGCAAACCCGGGCTTTGCTGCAGTCTGTTGTCCTTCAACCTGGCGAGTCGTTGATTGTGCCAAAGGGGTGGCTGGGGCCTTGGACTGAATCAGGTAATGGATTGGAATGTGACCTGCTGTTTACTTCACAAGACGTTTTCTTTTCGAAAGGGTTTGGCTGTGTGAGATCAGGTGGCAGTATGCTGTGCATCTTGAACCCTCAGTGACGCTCGCACCTGAGTCTTCCAATTGCTCTGTCGAACGTGTGAGCTGCCTTTGGGCTCTTGCTTGAGTTATAGATATCGATGGCAGTGCATGTTGTGAAGGTTGCACCATCCGTTCTGGGGGCTTCAGAACAGAGCACACTTCTCGGAAGAGTTGCGAGAGGCTCGATTCGTTGCGTAAAGACAAGGTGTTACTCGGATTTGCCACAAGCAAAGTCAATTTACAACTCAAAGGGAGGGGCCTTCCTATACAGACCTGTGAGTGATTTTGCATGCGACCGGTTCTCTTTGTGTGCCCACTTGTTGCACATAGACCCAGCGTGCAAGCTACACGTCAGGCCTTCATTGCCAGCAAAATGCCCCCGGAGCTTCAGGAAATTGCTGCCAGGCCTGCACAACCATCTGGCAACTAACACTAGCAGGCACTTTGGTGAAGGAAATCTACATGGATCTGCTGTGACATACGTATCATTATGTGCGTTACCCGGGAAGCGGAATGGGCGTGCAGGAACATCTCGCAGATCCATGAGCGCATCATGGAGGATGACGACGATGATTCGGACTTTGACATATAAAAGTGTCACAGCCGCTCTCGGGGTTGTTGCAGGGAATTGATGGGAATTTTCTCTGACAAGCGGGTCGTACTTGGCCGTGTGCAGGGATCGACATGGATTCGTTATCAGCCCGCACCTGCCAGACTGCAACGCCATTTCTCCAACAAGTCCACCTAAACAGCGTGCAGTTGACATAGTTCACGAAGCAAACAACAATAAGCCATTTCTAGAGGAATGAGCAGGAACGTGACGCAACGGACTCGGAGCTTGCGCCCTCAAGAGCCAGAATCAATCGCTGGGGGTGCTAAGGGAGGGATCTTGTGGGAACTCACTGAAGTTGGCAACTCATCCCACCAAATTTTAGGGGGCAGAGCAATGGCATCGCATCTTGTAAAGGGAGCGTTGGTCCACGTCTCGGGGCCTCAAGAGGAGGCATGATTGATGTTTCTGTTGATGCTTCTTGTTTGTATTTGCAGCGCGCGCTGCATGATCTCTTTCTGTGAATTGTGGGAGGTGCTGGAGATTTACCGGACTGGTGAGCCCTCCTTGGAGTCCCTTGGGAGCGTCAACGTGGATGGCGGGGCTCAGCTGCAGCGCTTCGACAGGGTTTCGCAGCGGTGGCTAGCGCTTACCTTCGATGGGCGGCTCATCAGCATCCCTCAGGACCTCAGACCCTTGGAGGTCCGAAACATGGGGATCGACTTCGTTGTAGGTCCGAGCTCCAACAGGGAGGTTCTGGCAGAAGCCATGGCCTCCAAATTGGCTCTAGACGGATACTGCCTGAGCCAGGCACTGGACAAGCGAACAGAGATCTCAGAAATCTTGACGGCAACGGAGTCCCACGTGGACTTCTCGCGTGTTCCCTCCGAATTTGAGCCCTACTATTTGGGCAGGGACAGCAAAGAGCGGCATGCTTTGCTTGACTTCGAGGAGTGCTCCGATGAAGTCATGCGGGTCTTTAGCGAGGTCGACACCAGACTGACAAGACTCGGCGACAGCATCTCCACCTCTTTACGGGAGAAGTTGGGGACGCGACTTACAGGAAGAACCAACCTTATGATTCGACAGACTTTCTCCAACACGGAGGAGGAGGCAAGATGCCAGCCCATCGATAGTCCCGGAAGCAGTGAACGAGAGATGTTCATGAGCTTGATGAAGCGACGCAGAGTGTGCATTATGCACTTCTTGGGGCCCCGCACGGGCAAGCTGAAGCTGATCTCCCGGGAGGGAGGCCCAGACATCGATATCGAGGCCCTTCATGCTAGCGTTGTGTGTTCCTAGGAGTCCGCATGAGATATGCTCCTCTTCCCGTCCCTGCACTTTGAGGCCTCTCCTGGAAGGATGGTCCTCTTCCTGACGGAGCGCTTTCAGCAGCTTGGCTACCATGCTGCAGGCCAGGGGGAAAAGCTGCGCTCATTGAGAGATCCTGAGGTACAGCCACACCTGTGATGGCAGAACAACAGTACTCCAGACCTGGCTTCTTGGAGCAAACTTGGACTCAGGCATGGAAGGTGTAGACAGTGTAGCGTGTAGGTTCTGTCCGCCAAGGCTGCTAGGCCAGCGGCCAGAATATCACATGGAGACCTTCGGGGGCGACCTCTCTGTACGCACCTCTAAGCTTCCCAAACAATCCATCAAAGACCTTTGCACAGCTGAGGTCCTTGCCCCTATGGCTGAGAGGGGAGTGGACCCGCCACAGGCTCGAGTTTGCGTTGGGCCTGGATAGCTTCGCAGAGCGCTTCTTGCAGGGGGAAGGCGTTGTGATCACTGGCGTGGCAACCCAGATTGGCGGGGACTCGAAGGACGTAGCAATGGAGCGCAATTCTGGAGATTAACAGAACAGTATAATGTCAGGATGGCTCGTGCAAGCATGCCGAATATTGTATTGGGGCAGGGTTGGCCAATAAGCCGAATGGACTGCAAGTTGCCCAGCAAACTGGCTTATGCAGAGGACCACAAGTGCTACTGGCTTATGTTCAACAAGGCCTCATGCTCACAGTCACTTCTCGTCCTGTGTTGCAAGCGTTCCAACCCTCTCCTGCATAGGCTGGCACTGACACCGCAGTCCAGACGCCAATTACTCGTCACGAGCTTAAGCGTTGCAGGGTATACTGGTGTCAATGCTCGTCAGAGCACAAGGCTATGACATCTCCGACTATTGCATTGACGCTCCAATTCAAGATCCAAGCTCAGTTGCCACTACATGTCAGAGTCAGCTCTGTACTCGCAGCGGGCTGTTGTGCAGCTGATGTTGGTCAACTGGTGTTCATGTAGAGTATCGTTGGTGCCCCAACATAGTACAGTCCATGGCATCGCATTCTTTCCCTGCTGGGTGTCATAGTATTCTTGAAGACGCTGTCACAGCAATTACTCGGGTGGACGCATCATGACTCACTTCCGGCCAAAACTACGATATGAGTCTGCTGCTGAAGGAAGCGCAGGCAGTTGGGAAGGCCTACACCAAGCACCAGGTGCCACCTGACCCTCGTTTTGGCTAGATGCCGTGTTGCTGGCAAGACTATGATAATCGCCTGACTGCGTAAACAGTCAGGACGCCATGGCTTCCATCAGGGTCAGGCTCAAGCTAGCTAAAGACAACTGTAATGGTAGTTGGGCAGTGCACGAAGTGAGTGTGATTGCATGCCATTTCTTGTCTTGGGAAGCAATGCAAGCGTGGCCCTCGCTGAGCCGACGTTTCAGCACCCAGCCGCTTTTCATGGCCCGACTTGCGCCACTTCTCGGGCGAAAGAGCAGTCGGTGGTGGCAGCAGTTGGAGCGGAGATCGACATCGTTACCCCAAAAAGGACAGGTTGGGATGTCGAAGATAGAAAATCTTGAGCTCTCTTGGGAGATGCTTGGGCCTGAAGTTGGCCCCATAGAGGCGGTGGTCACGCCTCGTGGCCAACTCAGCCGAGAAGCTGCGAGACCTCTGGCTGCTGCACTTGCTCTGCATGGAAAGCGAGTCCTGCTTTGGGACCGACGGTCCACGGGCAATTCTAGCGCCTGGGCTCCGTTGGACGCAGAGTCTATTCCAGAGCAAGAGGTGCAAGACCTCGCACGGTTGCTTGACATTCTTCAGGCTCAGTCGGCTGAGCGAAGCCCTATTTGCTTGATTGGCCTCAGTTCAGGCGCGCGGCTCTCGGCCATGTTCGCGGCTCGGCATCCGCTGAGCGTGTCGCGTCTAATCCTCCTTCCCACCGGAGATTTCTACAGTGTTGCAACCCTTCTGGCACAAGCCTACTATTCTGATTGCGCAGATGCAGCAGAGACTGGCGGCATGGAGGCAGTCGCTGAAGCACATGGCAGTCACTTCCAGATGTTAGCCAAGGGGTCGGTCAGAGCACGTGACGAACTTCTGGCGGCAGATCTCATGGAGTTTGTGTCGGCCATGCGCCAATCGCAGGCCTTCTTGGAACGATTTCAAGGTGAGCATCTTTTGGGTCTTCACTCTTTCGAGGTGGCCACGCTTCAGGTACCCGTCCTGGTTCTTCACCATGGTTTTGAGGATGATCGCTTGCACGCCCTCGAGGATGCCACCGCTCTGGCAGAGCAGCTGCCGGATGGGCATCTGGTTGTGGAGCCCGACTTGGCCCAGTTCAAGAAAGCAGCAGCGGACTTTATGCATGCCGTCTAGAAAACGCTTCCTGCCGCAGAAAATTTCACAAGTCTAGAGGTGCTTGGACGGAAGCCTCGACTGGGGCACGACTCTGTGAAACTCAGCCGGTTGGCTTGCTCACCCCTCGCAAACATCAGACATCTGCAGGCGTGCTCGTGAGTGCCGACAGTACCTCCACAAGACGGGGGGGCCGCAATCTTCGACTCGTGCATTGCATCCGGTATTGTTCGCGGCTGGGGGCTCATGTTTTATGGCTCGCAAAATGAGCCTGCAATCCGTCGATCTTGCAAGCAATTGTGCAGAGTTCGCAGGGATGAGCAGACATGCTTTGTCGCCAGCCTCCAGAAGTGTTGCATGTTGCCAAGCAGAGAACTGGGACCTAAGTAAGGATTCCAAATCTAGACGGTCCGCCTTGTTTTAGATGGATATGATACGGATAATGTGGATCTCTCTGGTTTCGGGATAGTAGTGGCATCGACAGGGCTATGTGGACGGCATTGAATTCTTCGATGCGAAGTTCTTTGGAGTTTCTGCGATGGAGGCTATGACCTTTTTTTTTTTTGTTTGTGGTGTTCCTCACCAACATGCTGCAATTGTGATTGCTGTCTTGTAGGCTGAGTCCATGGATCCAAACCAGCGTAAGGCCGGATTGCTCCCGAAGGAAGATTCAGGGTCCAAGCGATGGAGCAGGGGATTAAGCCTGAAAACTTGAATTGAACATAGAAATAGTCATCCAACACGTTTGCGCTGTAAAGAGCTTTCTGCAATGATATGCCAAGTTTGCTGCTGCCTCTCTGCTTGGTGGCCATGACAATCGGCAGCGGCTCCCAGCTTCACTTCTTGGATCCAAAATCTGTGAGTTCCCAACAAGCACAGTTCTTTCATGGTGAGGGTGTTGCTAAGCACAGAGCCTTAACAGAAGGGCTTGCGGTTGTCGGTCTGTGCTGTAATTTGAAACCAGGTCTAGGAGCGTGCCATGGGCGCACTGCAATTCCAACCAATGGCAGCTGCGTTTCTAGAGCAAGGGTGCCATGCCAGATGGAAGATACAGAACGCTGGTTGGGGGGTCATGGAATTTTGCGGCCGACCTGGATAATACCAAGAGAGCAAAGGTGTCTACCCACCCGGAGGGTCTTTTCAACCACTTTGTGGGAGCATGCGGTCTTCCTAAAGGCTTTTGCTGAGCGGCGCCAGTGGAACTTTGCTTTATGTCTCCTGACCAGGATGCCGACACGGCGGTGTCGCCCTGATTTAGTGTGTTTTCGGACCGCGGCTGATGGCTGCTGCAGGGCTGCCGTTTGGGCGGTGGCTCTGGCACTGCTGCAATCAACGAAGTCTGTTCCTGTGCCGATGGACCAAGTTTCAATGAAGTCAGCCATACGAGCATGGAGAGCATCAGGATGGTGGAGCCGAGCACAGCATTTGCTGGATGGTCTCCGTCAGGTTTTGCTGAAGTTGGACACTATGGCATACAACACTGTCATGGATGTTCATGCTGCCTCTGATCAGTGGCAACGAGCAATGAGGTTGCACCGCAGCATCATTGAGCAG
Source organism: Symbiodinium pilosum (assembly GCA_905231905.1). Lineage (NCBI taxonomy): Eukaryota > Dinophyceae > Suessiales > Symbiodiniaceae > Symbiodinium > Symbiodinium pilosum. The sequence goes on along the minus strand of CAJNIZ010045327.1, from coordinate 49,568 downwards.
GCGCTTGAGCCCAGCGAGGTCTCCTACAATTCCTGTTGCAGATCTTTCGCGGGAGCAGCGATCTGGACGCTGGCACTTGTGCATGAAGCGAAGCGTCAGAGCACTTGCGTTGGCATGGATGTGATTGGCCTGAACACCTTGCTGGACGTTTTGGCTGCCGAGGGCTTGTGGAGCCGCAGCCTCCACAAGCTCTGCGCTGCAAGGAGTCGCAAATTGCAAGACACGGTCGGTTACAACTCCGTGTCTTTGGCGGCTGTGGCAGCCAGATGGTCTGCTGCCCTGCAGCTGCTGTCTGCCTTGAAGACCACGTGTTTGGTCCCCGACGCCTTCACATTTTCCTTTGGCACCCGGGCCTCTCAAAGCTGGTGCGCAGCCTTCGTTCTCATACAAGAAGCCCAGGAAGTGCGGGCATGGGTGGATGCCATAATTTACGATGGTGGCTTCCGTGCATGCAGGCAGGGGGAGTGAGAATCGCTTGAGAAAGTCTAAGGTATGCCTTGTTGCGATCGTTTCCGCTCGGACAGGACTAGGGAATCCTGGCTAGCGGCGCTCACACTTCTGGCAAAGGCGGCCAGGAGCTCTCGAGGCCAAAGCTCACTGCAGGCCCATGATGCCCGTGCCTGTAGGTTCTTTGCGTAGAAACAGAAGAAGTTTAGAAGCAGGCAGGCAGGAACTGGCGAGTCATTGACACCCAGGCAGCGCAGGTCGCTCTGGGCAATTGTGGAAGTTGGAGACAAGCTCTGCTGCAAAGAGGCACGCCAGCATGTGCCACATTCTGGTTCTGTATGCTAAGAACGTTGAAGGGTCTTCTTGTAGACTGTCAGGAGGCGCAGCAAAATCCAGCTGGCAGCTGGCCCTGCCCGCTTTGGGAAGCAGGTCAGGAAGGTCGGAGGGTCAGGACACAGTGGTTGCCCCATGTTCAGCAGTGTTGCTTCAGGCAGGGCTTCAACTTCTCAATCATGGCCTGCGAAGCATGCAGAAATTGGGAAGCTGCAGTGGGCATCCTCAAGAAGATGGTGTGCCACCGCCTTCTCCCAGATCTCATCAGCTGCTGGGAGGGCATAAGAGGGCTAGCATGCTAATCCCAATAGAGTTCACAATCCTTACCTGCTGAGGCTACAACGCGCTACTGGCCGCAACACCGTGGCTCTATTCCATGGAGATTTTGGGCCAGATTCAGCCAGACCTGGTGAGCTACTCGGTGGCAAGTGGAAATCGGAAACGGCAATAAAGTGCTGCAGAGACGCAGAGGCTTCACAACCGCGATGAAGGTGTGCGACAGCACAGAATGGCGCCACTCCGTCAGCGTGCTGCGCAGGCAGGGCAACATCTTTGATGGTAGTGTCCAGGGCAGTATCCGTTGCCAGTTGTCTCCCCACACTTTGTACTGTTCAGGATTGCGAGATGGTCTCTTCAGCTGGATGCTGTGAGCTGCAACACGGCTCTGACACTCGGCTTTCACCAACGCCATGTCTGACATGTTAAGAATTCCTCCGGGTCGGCGCTGGGGATTGGGGATTCTCTCCTGCTGGGTTGCGGTTGAGGATCCCGAAGGTGGCACTCCAAGGTGGGGGGGGGGTCTCCTCATCTTGGGCCGAAGAGCAAGTTCGGACCAGCGCGGAGTGACAGTGCCATCATGCTAACCAACTACGAGGAGTTTTTATGGGGTTGGCAGGGGTAGGGTCTGCTCCGGTTGCCACTCCCCGTGGGAGTAAAGCAGCGGCAGGCTATGTTTCACAAGGGCGGGCGGTGCTCGCGGCACCTGTGACCGAGACAGTGGCGTCGGTGGACCTACTGTACTTGGTGGTCTGTGCCCAATAGAGGAAAGAATCGCCACTGATCAGGTTCCTCAGCCTCAGCTCGTGCACTTATGGCAGCCACGGGGGTGTGGGAGTAGCGTCTGCTCGAGTCGCCCCCCCATCGGCTTGCCATCGGAGACAACACCTCCACCACCCTCTGCTTGCTCGGCTGCATCCTTCAACGGCCCTTCCGACAGATGGCATGTTTATCCCGTCCTGTTGGTTCTCACCTCACCTCTTGTTAAGACCCGATGGCATTGCCCTCCCTGCATTTTGCAGAAGATCAGAAGCCTGCTACAGGACTTCCATTGGCTCGTCCTTCAATTGGATTGCTTCAATGGCGATGCTGCAAACCATGTGGAACTTCTTCTTGGACACAGATTACATCAGCTACCACAGCATCATCACTGTGTGACCTGGCCAGTGTGTGTGCTTGTGACCTTCTTGGCCTCCCGCAATGCTAGCCATCCATGGATATCCATGGTAGCAGTAGCACTCGCGCATACCCATGTTCAAGTCTCAGGTGTGGGTCTTCCGCCTGCTGGCAAGCCGGACTTCGGTTCTTTGAGCTCATTCAGGCGACGGGAGTGCGGGTTGCTGGTAGGTTCGGTGAAGCACCAGGGCTAGGAAGCTCAATTCTCACATCGTGCAGGTGCGGCAGATGGTCTACAACCAAGTAAGCTATAATGCTGTGCTAGGCTCGGTGCTGCACAACTGTATCAAGAGCTGTTTGTCAAGCAACGCTGTGGTCAGGAGCCTGCGCCGATGGCCAGTTTCACAACACCTTGACATTGGCTGAAAAATGATTCAAAGAGCGCCTTGAGTTTGTGATAACACGACATGTCAACCTCACCTGTTCGATGCTGGACAGACTTTGGAAGTCTCGTACGAAGTCATCAACATGGCCGGCATAAGTCCCAGATGGAAAGTGAGAGAAGAAACGCACCTCTTGCTTGAGAGTGCGTGACAAAATCAGGCTATGAACTCGCCAGCTTGCAGAAGTCCTCAAGGAACATTGGTCAGCCGGCTCAGCTGTCTCCAGTCGCATCGAGCAAGTCCGCCCATGCGCCCGGCTTTGCTTGAGGTGTTTTTGTAGGCATCAGCGGATCTGAGTGGTCGGGTTCTTACCGCAGTTTGTGAGTATGTCGCTTGCAGATCAGAAGGGGTGTGTGCTTCTGTTTCGACGCTCTTCAGGGGCAGCGTGCCCCACAAGCCCGACGCCGCTGGTTGTGGAGGCTTGGATGTCTGGCTCGCTCCTCTTGCTTCGCTTCCTGCTTGCGGAAATTCGTGCAAGCCCAATGGTTCCTGATGATGCCATGCTAAATGACCCCTATGTATGACTTGCACGAAAAGTGCTTTGCAGGTGCAGAGGCCATCATCTCGAATCGTGTGAATTTTGCTTTGAACCTCAAGGGCGCAAGTTCTGCCCTTACACAAGAACAGGCGGGCACCGTTGCTTTCCAAAAGGCTGCACAGTGAGCATTACAAGGTCAAACCATCAATACTGCGTGCTCGTCCGGCCTAGTGGTCACAGCCACAGAGTTTAGTGCTTTATGGCGCTGTAGTTGCTCTGCTGTGTCGCTGCACGCGCCTCTGGATGCCTTTCGCGCATGTACATTTGAGCCAGCCTACCATTCGCACAGCACAAAGTATACTTTCTCATGCCAAGCTGGTCCCACCAGTTCGACAACAGTTTTTAGGCTGAGTTGCAGACTCTTTGTCCGGAATCCTCGCTGTGCCCTCGAGCATCGAGTAGCAATGGCCGACGAGGAGAATCCAGATGACGGGCCCGGCCTCATCAAGCTGGACATGTTCCGAGATCAAACCTATGGTTTGCTGGTACAGGTTCTGATTTCATTGTCTGCCATTTCCAGCAAGCAGATGCTTCTCAGCACACAAGCCCAGGAAGCAGTTCGGCTCGGGGACCATGGAGGACCCGCTGCGCCATGCCGTTGGCATGCGAACGGCACAGGTGCCACGTCGGCTTTACTGCAAGAATTCCACCGCATCCTGCATGCCCGCTTTTGCTCACGAGGGCCACTCATTGCCTGGTCATGCACTGCGGCCCAGCCAAGGATCAATACAAGATGCAGACGTGGAACAGCTTCCCGTCCCTGTTCCAGAACACCATCTTTCATGCTGAGCAGGTTGCCTGCCTTTTTTTTCATTCAGTCTCCAGAAGAAGCAGGTGCGAAGCATCTCATCATGTCGTCATGAGGACCCGCAGATCAAGAAGCTGCGACAAAGTGGAACGCTGGATGAAAAGCTGCAGCGTGCAAAGCAGCTGAAAGAGGAAGGCAACGCGCTTTTGAAGTCTGCTGGGAAGAGGACCCAAATTTGTTCGACAAAGGCGCAGATGTTTGACACAAGATCGTGGTTTGCGACGCCTCTGCAGGACCTCGGCTTCGGAGGCCGGCAAGGAAAGGGAGGCGCAGCAAGCGCTTCAATTGGAGGTTCAGCTCCTTGCCTGTAATTCATGACAGCACCTCTCCAGGCAACTGCCAACAATGCGCGTTGAACGCTAGAAATGTAAGGCAACTGGAAAGCCTTATATGGGAGAAAGAGAAAGAGCTCAAGGACGACGTCAAGCAGAACATTCAGAGGTCTTTTGTGGAAAAGAACAAAGATTTTGAACGCGTGTGCAGGATTTGCGTCAGCAGCTTGCAAGCCTGCGAGCCAGCTTGGACTTGGAGAGAACTGTGGAGCCAAAGGAGGCCACAGCGGACTAGTTTGCTTCGGTTGCTTACCTTGCAAATCAGGTATCATTTACAAACTACTGGCTTCTAGGGTTGTGTGATGTCCGGAACTTGCACTCTGAGATAGTTGCACTGAGCTTTACTTTGAACTGAAGCTCCGTTGAAGCAGTGCCTGGTAAAACAGGAGATAGAAGAAGAGGATGAGCAAGAGCAAAGGTCTCTGGAGGCAGCTGTGCGTTCATATGAGAAAGCCGCAGGGCTGCTCAGCCCCTTGCTCCGAAAAAGGGAAGGGTGCAGTCGTTTTCTTTTTAGGACGTAGTATGGAGCCTTGATTCTCAGCAGCCTACGTGAGGATACGTTGAGTGCCTGCGACAAGACTGGAAGAATGATGATGGCTCCTACAAGGCACCTGTCAAGCTTTGTGCATGCTGTTCATGTCCAGCGAGCAATAGCGAGCAAAACATTGGCGGACGCCAACCACACTAACTAGCATTTTCAGCAGCAATCCAGTCGTCCAAACGAAATGCATGATCTGCAAGCAATACCTGTGGGCAGCACAGCGATGAGTCCTGCGATCTACCACTCAATGCTCGTACGCTATCCTCAGAGCCCGTCTGCAACGACTTCAGCACCAAGCTCCAACTCCCAGCAAGGGTCCCGCCACAACACGATTCCCTTCATACCCGAAAGCAAACTTCGAACTTGTAATCGCTGGTGATCAATTTTCTCGCTTGTTTCTATGATGGCCGCCATTGTCACAAGTACGCACTTTCAGTCGCTGAACGTAATTGCCAGTAAAGTCAGGGCATCGAGGATGATTTCCTCCGTGTGGATGAGTCGGCGCTCGACTCCTCGGAGGCTTCCGAGCTGGTGGCCTCCTGCTATTTGCCTCCTGGCAAATGGACGTAGACTTGACTCCCATTTGGAGGTCCTCACAGTAAAGGTCATCCCACTTGGGGGTAAGACCGGAAAGAAATAGGGGACCCTAATTCAGAGATATACCCTCGTGTCGCGAGGTTGTCTTGAAACAATGATCTCTGCGTAATAGCTCCAAGGGGGATTTACACACGAAAAAGGGGCAAGCAGGCATGGTACAATGATGGAAAAAAGATAAGCTGCGCCAGGTGATCTGCTTGTAGATTATATATGGGGTTGCTGTAACGGTTCTTTTGGGAAAGTATGTAGGGAGTGTGGTCCTACAAGGACAACATGGCAGAAAGTATTTCCACAATGGCCACTTGGGAACAGGAATGTTGATCAACTACCATATCATGGTGGAAGGCTTGGAAGAATGCCAATGTCATTGGATAACTGGCACCTGAATAATCACCATGGCAGCCCTGCCGCAATTCTGTTGGTGGCTACTACTATTGCGGCATATTCCTACTATTATTACTCGTACTATTATTATTAAGAATACTCTTATCCTTACTACTATTATTACGATCCTTGCCATTTTTTGAGGGGCCAGCTTTGAGAGAGCTTGCCATCAGTGCCACTTACATCCAGTGAAGCCGCTGCTATTGAAACAACTCATCAGCTTTGGCATTGAAACGAGAGAGTTCATTTTCAATCGGTTCGGGAGTGTTTCAGTCCAAGCTTGTTAGGATGGATGTCCGGCAATGTTGCATGCCTGGGTTGAATCCTTCGAGTAGATCAATTTGACCGCCCTTCGCATGGGCAGCACTATCTGCCATGAGCACTTCTTCTTAAACCAGCTTCACAAGGAACATCGCGCTCGCTTGCCAGAAGCTTCGCAAGTTTGATGACATGAAGCGGGCTTGCGATGAAGTCCTGGAGAAGCTGAACCCAGAGAGCGTGCCTCGGCGCAAAGTGGGGAGGTCAGTCGCGCACATGCACAGGGGTCAGCTTTCTCGAGTGCTCTTTGAGGTTTATCTCTTGCGGAGCTTTTTGGGTAAGGATATGTAAGGCTCAAGCTGATGCATAAATCTTGCTGCTCAGGTCAAAGCCCTCTACAGGAGGGCGCAAGCGCGCCTTGCTCCGATATCGGCCGTCGACGCAGATCGCGAGGCCGCTATCCAGGAAGCGGATGCAGCTGTAAAATGCTCGAATGTAAACAACAAGTCAGAGAGCCACTACACCGGAGTAATTGAAGATCTACCTTGCAGGACTTGATGGCGGCGGCACGGCTCGCTCCCAATGACAAGGAGGCTATCTTCTTGCAACGTCGCTTTGTTCAAACGCGGGCGTCTTGGACCATCAATGAGGTGCGAAGCTTGCTCACAAAGCTGAGACACGAGAAGAAAAAGCAGGCTCGTTCCCTCCCAGTCAAGTCTTCTATGGAGCTGTCTCAAATCCTGGGCCCTGTAGCGTACAAACGAGCAAAAGGAGTTATGTTTCCAGGCTCATGACTTATGGCCAGGACATGGACGACAAGAGCAGATTCGGGGGCCTTTTCCAGCGCGGAGAAGTGGCCTGCAGCTGAGTCTTTCTGGGTAGTCGAGGGGCAACATCAACATCATCAGAATTGGCAAGGACCTTGCTGCACAGGTCAAGAACGACTACAAGAGTGAGCCCCGCCGGCCGGCTGCTGCTCCCACCAACTGGGACTTAAATGATCCGAAAGTCCAGGAGTTCCTGGACATTCGGCCTGGGCCTGGGCCCTGCGCTTGATCAAAAGGGTGGCTGAATGCAAAAGGAGTCAAGGGAAGCTGCGTGAAGAGGCCTAATTCAGGCCATTTCAGCAGCATCCCTGGCCCGAGTTTATGTCTTGAGCAAAAGGTAGCCCACGACAGGGTTCCAGGCGCATGCTGACTGACTTGTACATTGTGCTGGGCAGCTGTGCACAGTTCTTGGATGCATCGGGGCAGCCTTGCCCTGTGCGATAGACCTGCGAAAGCTCAAAGACGTCACATCGCCTGCATCGGAAAATCTGGCATCTGGCAGGTCTGATTCAGGTTCAGATGTTGCTATGTGCAGATGCGCAGATCCTGCAGATTTGTGTCATAACATGAGGCTTTGTCAAGACCTCTGAATATGTTTCATCGCATAACTGGGGAAGTGCCACTGAGGCGACGCACACAGGGAAGCTGCACCTGAAGTACAAGGACACTCAGAATCTCTATGATTTGGCTTGATGCAGCTGTGGGTCTTGTGATGGCAATCAGGACTTTGATGCTCTAGAGGGTACTGTCTGCTGCGGAACCCAGCTTGCGGGAAGCTGAGAAGCCAGCACCAAACTGGCAAAGTCATCGAAACGACCTGCAATGCTCCGCGGCCAGTGACCTCAACATCGTGTTTAGGCTTACAGCCCGTTCGGCTTCATGGGCTGCTGCAGCGGTAAAGCTTGCTCACTTGCGATTCGAGCGCCCGTGCTGTGGAGCTCCCAAAATATTGCTACACTTCCCAACCCGCGGACATATGGCAAGGTGGCATGCTTTCCTTCAAGGGAAGATGCTTCACCTACGATGTCTCAGCCGACGGCTACCTGCGAGGGGAGGCTCATGCGCTCCCTTCGGCAGATACTAGCATCGTCGTTGCAGCTGTCATGTTGGGGCAGGGTGTGTCGGGAATTTTCTTGGAGCTCAAGGAATTCAGCAGGGAGGCCTGTTGAGCTATGCAGCTATGCCCAAGAAAAGGATTGAAGCTCCTGGGACAGGTCTTCACTCTCATGCCAGCCAGTCAGGCTTTGGCAAGATGTATGGCAAATTTTTGCTTGCGTAGCTAACTGCAATTGCCAGTAGGAAGCCAGAAACCTAGAAGCCCCGAAAAATCATACCTTCGGTTGCGTCAGGCAAATCAAGACGGACGCAGTGCCAGCATCACGGCGCCCAACGGGCCCTCGCAGGAGAAGTGCATCCGAGCATGCTTCCGTGAGGCTGTTTTGGCTGATCTTGGTAGCCGAGCATGCCATCAATGCATGTGACCTTAAGAGCATCTTCGATCCTGGAAGCTATGGAAGGCCAAGTACCAGCCTGCAGAAGTTGACTGCCGCCTCCTTGTTCTCCTTGCCCTGGAGTTGACGCTGCGTGTGGAAGTGAGCCGAGCCAGTCTTCAGGCTTTGAGACACACGGCACCGGCACCGCGCTTGGCGACCCCATTGAGGCGTGCTTTGCTGAAGGCCTTGGCGGCATACCAAATCCTTTGCCTTTCTGAAGGTAGGCGCTTTCAAGCGCATCTACGCGCAGTCCCAGCGAGCTCATCCTCTCATGGTGTTGGGCTTTGAGGGTTAAGTCCAGCGCTGCGAAGGCTGAAACTGAACACAGTGGATATGCAGGTGACCAGCTCCAAGACCAACCTTGGACACTTGGAAGGTGGTGCAGGCACTTCAGAGCCTTCCCCCTTCTGCCCCAACAGCATGGTCTGAATGGGTACTGGCAGGCATGGCTGGCTTCATCAAGTGCATCCTGCAGGCACGGCGATCAGAAGGAGTGTTCCTAGCGTGCCGGTGCGTTGACAGGGTGCGTTGACAGCAATCACGAGAATTGGAAAGTGCGGCTTTTTGCAGACGCCCCGCTCGTCAGGTCATGCGCTGCGAGGCGAGTCCAAATATCCACTTGCGCGAGAGAAATCCGCACTTGGACGTGGAAGGACCTTAGCAGGGTCTTGCTAGAAGACGCCAAGCCCAAGCCGGTGAAGCTGCTGACCTCCAGTCCACACATGGAGCACCCGTAACCAAGGATAAAGAACATCCTGAAGCTGGACAGTCTCTTTTGCTAGGGTGTGCATTTCTGCGAAGACTGCATGAGGCTTCTCGCAGCAGACGCCCCAAGCCTAAAGTACACTGTAGCACAATATTGGACCACAAAAGACTTGATAGGCAGAGGTGAGGGAGAGTGCCGCACCGCCTGGTGCAGAGTAAGCACTACAGGATTCCCGACCCAGTTCCTATCAGAGCCCTTGGTGACGCACTACAACAGCGCAGTAACTGGTGTCAGAAGCTCAACTTGACTGTAACCACTGGACACAGACGCCCTTGCAACTCTGGCGATCCAACTGTCGTGTGCAAGGTGAGCTCCTTTGGTTTTGGTGGCACGAATGCACATGCCATGCCCCATGCTCAGCCATCAGATTCCAAAATTTTCTGTGGCAGCTCATTCTATAGCCGGCTCAGGGCATTTGGGCAGAACACCGTCACTCGCCGGGATGTCACCAAGAGGGACTACAGGCTTGGCGGCGCACAGCAGCTACATCGTGCTTGCTCCACCCTGCAGCTCTGACCACGTTGAAGGAGTCTGATGCTGCAAAAGATACATCAGGCTGGAGCGTGGAACTTTCCATCATGTGCGCTAGCCCACTCTGCTCAGTCTAGAAAACGCACACAACTTGCAAACGTCATGTTCGTTCGCTGTTGGATCGAAGAGAAGGCTGCAAGCTAGCATCAATTGGGCCTTACAAAGAGAAATCATCGCAACCAGCATAGTTCAGCACTGAGAGTGAAAACAAGAGCAGCACCACCTGTAGCAGCCAAGCCGATCAATCCTCCAGCATGAAAAAGGAGCACACGACACACGGACGCACCAAGACGACCAGCCAAAAACCTTGCAAAAGATGTAACTGTTGTGATCCTGCCCTGATGCTGAGTGAGTCCAAAGGCGCATGCACAGGATGTGGGCCATGGGTCGTATGGGATGCCTTGCGCGTCGGTCCAGCTGGATGCTTCTCCCGACATTCAACGCACGGTGCATGTCTTCCAGCCGGGCAGAGTTGGCTGCTTCTGGTGAGGGGCCGTCAAGAATGGGCAAAAGGAAGAAGGGGGCGTCTGAACTGACGCCTATCTTGGCAGATGTTCAGACTTCAGAGCCTCAAGATATCCTTGACCAAGCAAGGCCCGAGGATCTGCTTGATGACGCGATGCTGCCTGACGAAGGGGCAATAAAGGCTGGGCCGTTGGCAAAAAAGATGTGGAGTTGTGCACGGCGCGGTGTTCGTAGTGAAGAGGTATGGGCCCGTTTCGCACAGCGCGTGCTTATGACGGGGACATTGATTGGTGCCACTGACATTTCTCTGATGTTCCGCGCGTTTGCCAGAATAAAGTACCGCGATACCCGGGCATTGGACACGCTATCACCGTTTATTCTGCGGCATATTGATTCTTTCAATACAGAGGAGCTTGTCCTCCTCCTTCTTGCACATAAGAAGTTGGAGTACGAGAGAACTGACAACCTCCACCTCTTGTTGAACGCGATTTGCCAGAGGAAAGCAGAGTGGACGGGAAAAGATGTTGCTCTAACCAGCAATGCAGTGGCCCACTTCTACATCTACCGCCCTCGATTCTGGCGCCTTGCAGCCATATCTCTCATGCGCCTCGTTTGGACCATGAATCCTCTGGAGCTCACAATACTTGTGAGTGCCATGGCCAGGGTGGACCGTCGTGATGAGCAAGCCCTGATCATGATTGCAAAGATGTGCCGTCGCTGTGCGCAGAGGCACCTCTTCAGCCAGGAGACCCTTGCCACAGCAATGAACGCCTTTGCGAAGCTGGACTTCAACAACGTCAAACTCGCCAAAGCCTTTGAAGATGCTGCGATCAAGAAGTTGGATCGTGCCATCGAAATGGGGCCGCAGTACAGGCGATCTGGCAGCCTCCGTGATCAGGATGTTTTCGACCTGCAGGCTTTGGTCTTGCTCTTCCGCACACTGGTAGCTTTGGTGGGGACTTCAGATGATGTAGCCGAGAAGCTCTTGACCTTGCTGGCATGGTCCAAAGATGAGCTGAGCGACTATCAGCGAAGAGTGCTGAAGCCCACGAGCGTGGCTTTCCAGCGACTGCATCCCCTTCTACTCAAACACTTGAGTCTGGAGTGCCGCGACGCACTGCACACATTTGAAACTACGCAGGTGAAGATCGGCACGTTCGAGTCACGGTGGATGAGGGAGGTGAGGGGCACTCTTCGCAAGATGGATGTCGCGGTAGAGCTGAAGCCCTTGATTGATGACCAGGTGCTTGATATCTGGCTTCCAGTCAGTAAAGCAGTCGTTTGTGCAGTTGGCCCGTATGGGTACTATGCTGGCACCACCGATCGGACCGCTTACAGCAAGCTGCATCAGCGCACACTGGAAATGGAGGGTTATGTTTGTATGACTGTGCCATATTTTGAGTGGGCCGAGTTGAAGACAGAGGAGGACAAGATGGTCTACCTGTGGTCACTTGGACGGAAATCTGCAGGCAAAGGCAAGAAAGGCAAGACGTCCAGCGAGGTCAGCCCAGCAGCGGAACAGCCGCTGCTGTCAGATCTTAGTGACCTTGGCGAAGCGAATCTCTAAAACAAAGCAATCTATTTCAGACCAGGCCGTTTACGTTGTGTGACACAGACATCTCCCATAGTAAGTGCAACTGCACTGCCCTCTTTACTAGCTTGGACTTGCCAACGCGCCCTGATGTAGGCAGATAGGGTTTCCTCCAGAAGCTCATGACTTGAGGTATCTAAGGTTAAGTGGCTTCCAACCCTGTCAGGCTCTACCGCCAGACATCATCAAGCACACTCTCAACCCTGAGGACAGAAGGGCTGGGCCCTGACACTGATAGGAATTGTCTAGCTGCATGACGGCCATCATGTGAGCTTCATAGGAGAGTAAACCGATTGTCCAGCGGTAGAATCACAAACTGCTTGGTACGCCAGGATTGGGAGACAAACGGAGCACCATTGAGTGAGGAGAGCTTCGTTCCAGCTGGCAACAGATTGCAGCTAAGCTAAGCTTTAGGGTGGCCATGATGCAGCCAGGAGTAACAACCTGGCAATTCCGCACTAGAACAGCAGCTGTGAGCGTGTACAGGACAAAATCGGGAAGGTATATGAGGTGGAGGTTGATGCCACTGGTAAGGCAGCCAGGGCCCAAGCTTGCCAAGCCTGCAGAGGCCTCTGCACTTATGTGCTTTGCAGCAGTGCCCTTTCACGCCAAGTTGTGGTTAAGAAGCAGAAAGGCAACAGTTTGGCTTCCCGCGCCCAGACAGTTCAGAAACACGGCAAGCCCGAGAAACGCAGCAACACGAGAGGTTTACGAGTAGCACCACCTTGCTCTGTGTAATCATGTCTTCATTAATCAGTATGCGTGATGTTGAAAGGGGTGCAGTGCAACACTGGCCTGCAAGCCCTACATGATTTTCTTCACGCAGTGTGGTGCGTATAAGTGGGATGACCCCCGCTTCATACTACTCCCTTTAAGCAAAGTCCAGGGAAATGCAGCAGGTCTGGCGAGAGGTTGTCGAGACTCCGCCCGATCCGAAGTTGCACAAGAGGCTCGGTCGGCGTGTGACTGGCCCCTTTCAGTAGGGAGGCGTTTCGGGAAGTTGAGGTTTGGGTTAGCTGGCAGCTTCAACGGCATCTGACCTCAGACCAGTTGGGACCCCTGCAGCTCAGTCGCAGAGGGCCTGAAAGAATTAGGCTGGAGCTGCACATCAATGGCCGAAATGCCGGGATTACCTGGCCTGCCCGACGCCTAAGACTTTCAAGATCTTGATCTCCTTTACTGTTGCTTGATACTTTTCTCGCCCTCGGCAACTCACTCAGGTATGCAGCTGAGATCACGGTCGGTGACTCTGGAGAGGAGTACTTCCACATCCTGGGAGATGAGGTTAGGGTATTGAGGGCGCTCAACCCTGTGCGAGATGGAGTGCTGTCCCACAAGCAGGATATTTCGCAAGTGTACTACCCTGCGCAACCCCGCTCCAGACGGAAGGTGCGCCTGAGTCAGTTGCAATGCTTCATGCGCCATGTTGGCCACCCTGACTATCCGCAGCTTCTGCTTTAGTTTAGTTACGTTCAGCAGCTTCCGCGGCATGATGCAGGCAGAGCTGCCCGCGACACGTCAACATGCTTCAATTGGACATAGTCCGCTCAGCATAATGTTCTTGTCAAGAGTCGTTGGCACTTAAAGCGAACATTACAGCGCAGTTCACATAGTGTACATGCGACAAGGTGCAATCCCCTAGCTGCTGGCTCATAGAGCATGTCATTTGAGGTTTGGAGGCTATTTTAAGCAGTACCTACACATAATTGTCATCTCATGCAAGCCGACACTCTCTTGCTCTGCGTACGCGTTTGAGTTGGAGCGGGGGCCCCAGAGTTCCCAAGATTGCTACACGCCTGTACACATCCGTGCCCAAATTGGGCCACATGATCACTCGACGATGTGAGGGTTCCCCGGAGTTGAAAAAGATGAAGCCATGACAACCAGACCTTAGCACAGACGTTGCAGTAATGCTACTTGTTGTTTCGGAAGTGATGCTTCAGGAGGCCTTGCAGGTGCACACCTGTCAGGTTCAAGGAATCATCAACATGGAGGGGTTGCCGAAAGCAGCGCTTGCAGATGTATTCAATGAGCTGCAATCACCGCATCCTACAGAGTATGCGCTTGGCGTGCCTGCACGCACTGAATTTTGGGGTGAGACTGTCGACATGCGCCCTGTTCCAAGGACCGACGCGAAGTGTGCGCGGCTACATGCGTGAGGGCACGTCCGACCAAAGAGGCTGGCTACGCATGGCTGCGCCAATCATTACCAAATACTGCTCAATGCAACGGGGTCATACCACCCAGCCGGGAAGCACAGCGCAAAGCATGGTGCAACAACGATTACGACATTTGTCTTCAATAGAAAGTTGAGACCTGAGTCGAGGCGGAGCCAACGCGACTGCCGCGGCTGAGCCAGGCGTCGCCGTGACCCTCGTTTTCCAGGAGAAGGCAAACCTGCTCCACTGCTCCAGCAGCACATCCACTCCGTGCTCTGTCACGGAGTAGCCGCAGCCTTGCCGAGAGTGAGTGGTGTCCCTGCAGTCGGCGGTCTTTGGATGGGCAGATGGGACTGCAGCGAAAGAGTTTGGAGAGCAGCTACGTTCTGCCTTGTCCCCGGCAGGTTTTTGTCAAAAGCATGCTCTACGAATAACGTTTGAATTTTAGCCTTTGCTGAGAGCGCTCCAACGGCACTATTGCCTCAGGCGGTCCGACATCTGACAGGCCGGTAGCATACTGCCCTTCGGTTGATGCCACCGGACTTGCATCTATACAAAGCTGGATGGGAGGTCTCTCTTCGCTTTCAGAGTTAGAAATCTTGGCAGTCAGCATCTTAACCGCCGTAGACTTGACTTGCAAGTCGAAGCTAGATCAGTTGTTGATATTCGCTCGTTGCTATGTTTTTGAGACTGAGGATGCGGATCCCCCAGTCCGCGTCACACCACGAGATGCTCTGTCCTGAGTGGCTGCCCGGGGCGCATGAGTTCCGTGATCTCAGCACACCAGCAGATCTTTGAGCGCCGCTACCCGGAAGCAGCTCAGCATCGCTTCCGGATTGTTGCCACCTTAGCATGGATTCATGGGGAGTGCTTCCTGACTGTGGTACGTGCGACAGATGTTGATGCACAAGGCCACACGAGGGGATCTAGAGAACCGAGCCCCGGTTCCCAAAGCCCGGCTCCAAGTCCAAGGGTCGGGTGATGGCAGACAGACTTTGAGCACATGCCTCGAATCAAGGCATTGCCAGTAGCAGGAACAGGCAGGTGCTTGAATGTCGTGGGCAGGAAGAAATGCGCTGAAATCCACCATTCAGCGCCAGGCAGATCTGAAAAAGCAGAACACCTCCTGCTACCTCCGCAGCGGAAGGCACCCAGCGGTGCCAAGTTTCAGAAGAGCCTTGGTCTTTCTACATGCGTATATGCCCACCCGTTCTAGACCTATCAAGGACCTCTTTGGGTAGCTCTACTGGTGCCGTGCTGAGGGCCGGGGGAAGCCAGCTCCAATTCCTGCAGATGCTTGAGGGCAACAAGAACCCAAAGGCACGCACAGCACCCTCAGGTCAGGACTATCAAGGACTCAAGGTGCCAGACTTTCGGTCAGGCCCAGCTGGATGAGGGCACTGTGCTCACCGCCCAGGAAGTTGCCAGGCCTCAACGGAAAGTTTCAACAACGCACAGCCTCACCCACGCGGATGCCAGGCACGACCAAGTCGGAGACTGCTGGACAATTTTCCAAGGGCGCGTCTACGATGTGCGGGGCACGGCCGTGATCAGTGATAAGTCCTCGTACTCCATTGGTTTGGCAGCCCATGTTGTTGACAAGATTTCGGCCTACATTGACTACCACCCTGGCGGGAAGAAGCAGATCATGCAGGGAGTCGCAGTCTGAGATTCCCGCAGGTAACGGCAGTGAACGTCGGTGTGCTACCACTGCAAGTGTTCAAGACCACTAGACTTCAAGGCCTCCTGCGGTCAGGTGTCCTCAGGCAGAAAGGAACCTTGGAGGTAGCAACGGAAGCAGCCAGATTTCACGCCTGGTTGATATACACTGGGCATCGGAGATACCATGAAAAAAGACGTACACTGTACCCTAGCTGTACTACTGTTGATTGGAACATGATAATACGCACATCCAACAATAATTGCATAGTCGACCCTAAAAAGATGCTCATTACTCGCCAACGAACGCTACCCCAAAACATGAATAATACGCATACCGCATTTGCAGCATATTTTTTTTGGGAATGTGCTTCCTGGCCCTGTTTGGAATGCACACGAGCTGGCATTCTGGGAAGATCGCCGGTCAGTTCGGAATCTTGACAAACTGCCTTTCGTTTCATGTGCCGAAGAATCCGAAGATGTGTAGCTCGCGTGCTTCTAGTCTTGGAGACACCTACTGCAGCTATCTGCAGCTCAACGATTACAAGATGCTTGTATTTCCCAATCATGTTTTGGACCCCCCAAATTGCTGTGAACCGACCACCTCATGAAAGCCTACCTCAGATACTTACAGATCCTGACAGGAATCTGCTACTGTACCTCGAGAGGACATGTTGCAGCCGCTTAGAAATGTGTGCAGTGCATCCTGTTCTGACCACCAGACACGTCAAAAGTCGAATGCTCACAGCCATTCTTGTTGCAGCACAAGCTGCCTTTTGGATCTCTCTGGCTCTCCACAAGAGACCCTGCACCCCCGCAATATCTCAAAACTCAATTCCCGCATCTCATCAGACACTCTTACATCGAAGAGCTGCCACTCGCGCTCCAAACAAGGCCGGGAAGGACATGACAAGTCTCTTCCAGAAAGCGCACCCTTGGGTGAGCGCGGGCCTCAAGAAAGCGGTAGCAGCAGATCACAGCATTCGGCTGATGCAATGTCAGTAATCTTAGAGCAGGTATGGAGGGCTTGGTCGGCAAGCCCGGGCACCCGGAGACATGGACCAAGTTCCCACAGATCGTCAACAACCGTTGCATCAAGGTTGTGCCTTGGACCTGTTGTGGCGAAGCCCGTGGCAAAAAGCCCCCATAGTCCGCCAACCAAGGACTGCGGTTTTTGTTCTTGCGTTGTGGCCGCGCATAGATATAACTTCAGGGATGTATTGCAAACAGGCCATTCCTGCCTACAATGCCGTCGTTGAGGTTGTATCGTTGTAGCCAGCCTGGGACCAAGCCCCTAGCACTGGAAGCTCCAACAGTCTTCACATGTTTGGCTTGCATGCCAAGGCCTACCGAACACAGTCTCACCAGGCGGCCACCTCTTGGCGAAGAATGGCAGGTGAGAGAATAAGCTTTCATTGCCAGAAGGTTTTAAGCCTTCGTTTAGGGGTTGAGGTGCCAAGTTGCCGCACAGACTTAGGGCAGCTTTGCTGTGGCCGCTGCCAGAATGGCACTGCCCGCAAGCTCATGATCTGGGGCTCCCAGATTAAATGGAGAAAAAGTGAGTTTCCTCAAGCATGTGGCTTGACAGTCTTTGACTGGCTACACTTTGGCTCTGCGTTCTCCCATGTACAAGACTGTGCCAGCTGGTCGACGTGAAGGGTCCCAGCTCCATCCTCGGGCACCCTGAGGCCAGATGGTTTCGAGTAAGTGTCGAGCTGGGGATGCGTTTCTAAATTCAAGTATTGTCGTGTTGTCGTGATGTGCATCCTGTCACTTTGCATGCATTTCTACCAGAAGAGCGTGCTTATTCCTGGGCTGGCACGAAAGGCGGGCAACGCCGGTAGCTATGGAGATCAAGTTAGACATCACTACCTAGGGCCCAGCAGCAGGCTTTAGAAGCAGGAATGCAATGATGCTGATGAGGCTTGGCAGGCCAGCATCATCAGCATCACTGGGTCTATATCTCTCAACGTGGAGCTTCGTGGTGTCGCTGTCTAGTCGTCCTCCTCCTGGGCGCTGCAGCAGCAGTAGAAATTCTGCTGTTGTAGGTCTGGCTGTGCAACAGACAGAAGGCTATTTGTGAGATCTCACAGTTAGTAAGACTGGCCCTGCCTCCGCAGATGTGCACTACATTATAGCCTTATAGCTGCTGCTTTGCTTAGCTACTTAGATTCCAGCGCTTGGTCGGGACCTCCTGGACGGGCCAATGGAGGAGGAAGGTTTGTGGGGAGAAGAGTTGATCGGAGGCGGTGGTCCAGAAAGGGGGGGATGGCGGGGCGGAGAGAGCAGGGATTGGGACGGAGGAGACAGGGAGGGAGGGGTAGTTGTAGGGCAGCAGCTCCAATTAAAGAAGGCATCTGCCACACGTCATCCGTAGGAGTCAGCGGATCAAACGCTCAAAGCCGGCCCTTGCCAGGAGCACTCCTGGTGCATTCAAGCGCAGCCAGGAAGCAGGCTGATTGTGTCCTGCGTGGTGTGCTAGCATGCATCCTTGCGCAAGTTGCAGTTCACGGTCCTTTTTTGCTTGACATTCTTGTCCCAAGCTGGAAGTGGTAGCTAGCTGCGTGGTCGCAAGGACCTGTCCAAATTCATCGAGCGAGCCCATGGATCCTGAGTCCGGAGCAGCAACTCAGATGGCACCCCCTGGCCCTGGCCAGAACGGCGAATCCGTAGGAGTGATGCAGCAGATGATCCAGGCCTTGCTCGCACGGCTGAAGACGCTCATTGACTCTTTTGGGGCCAAGCAGTCGGTTGGTGTTGAGAACCGATTCTATTTCGACGAGACGGAGAAAATCTGGAAGCTGCAAGGGGGCGAAACGGCAGAAGAACGTGCCGAAGCTGAGGCTTTCAGGTTCCATACAGGCAGGGGTCTGTCATCAAGCCTGGCACCTGCAACAACGGCGTGTGATGCTACACGCGGGGACTGGCATGATGGCAATGCTTTGCCGCCGCCACCGCCAGCCATGGGTCCGGTAAGTTCGTCTCTGCACGGTGCATCGGAGACGCCGCAGTTCATGCCGTCCTTGGCTCACCCAGTGTATGCTCCACAGGGCCTGGGCCAGGCAAGTGGACAGAGCAATGCGCCCCGTGCACCTAGCACCGCAAATGGCCCCGCAAATCCTCAGCATGAGGCTGGCAGCGCACCTCCACTCGCCAATCCTTTCGCCCAAATCTCGAAGCAACCCCTTTCGACACCCTTTGGTGCAGGGCAGCCCGGCCAACGGCCGGTGCTGGCTTCTCCCTTCGCACCGGCACTGTAGAAGAGTGAGCTTTTCCTGCCAGGCTTCTCATGGATCGGTCTTGGTGCTGTCTCACCTAGGTCAGAACAAATGCTAACAAATTCACGCGAGTGGCAACTGGAGAGCAGAACCTATGTTGCAGGAGTCTAGCAGTGCTGCAGCGCAAGGATGTTCAAGTGCCAGCAGAAGACCTGTGCCTGTGCAGGTTCCGGATAGAGTTCCAGGTCACGCGTCGGTCGGTGTTGGTGACTTGGCTTAGGACCCACCTTTGCTCGGTTGGCACATGTTCCCATGACACAGCGTCCACTGCTGCCCCGCAGGATCTCTGATGCCTGACGTCTGCACGTGAGCTGCCCTAGAGTGCTTCTCCGAAGTCTTTGGCTTGTCCTCCCCGGGTGCCATAATCGCCCCCGTCCTGCGAGTGCAAACCAGAGTTCATCACCACGGGAACGCGTCGAGGACGGACACAGGGCTGTTCTTAATTTCCACCAGCATCGCGTCGTTCCAGTTCAACATACCAAATTATTTGGCACGTACATGTGCGTACCAAATTCTTCGGCGCGTGACCTTAGTGCCTTAAGCTGCATCAGATGGTTTATGAATGTTCTTCACATGCACACATTCTTATAGTGCGAAAACGATATTCCTGTATGCAGCAAAGGCCACTTTTCGAGCTAGTGTACAGACTGCAAAGTCTTCCCATAATCATTCCAATGTTTAGCGATAAGCGACTGGATCAGGCTGCACGGCAAATCGAGAGAACGCTGTTTCCTGCACAGGGAGTGTCCAAAGTTGGCTGTGTTGAAGCATCTTTTCAGGCATGCACGCATGCCTCAGCTTTTCAAGTCACGGCTACAGATTTGTTTCAAGGAACACTTGAACAACACCATCTTCAGCCCCATCTGCAGTTCTCATCCGAAAACTCGGCATCAAATGTAAGTGCAGCAAGACATGGAGCAACAGCTTCCTAACGCGATGGATGACCTGTGGCAGATAACTGGCAGCTTGTGCAACCTGGTGGAGACGAGCGGTGCAACTGGCCAAGTGGTTCACACAAAGATAACTTCCCTTGGAGTAGTTCTTAGTGCTCAGGAGCTGGACGCAGCCAGTGCCCTGCAGGCCCAGAGCCAAAGCCAGGCCACCCATCCTCGGAAATGGTGCTGCTGTGCTGGACGCGAAAGTGCAAGAATCTTCCGAACAGGAACTGAGCTGTTAAGGTTCCAGGATTTGCTGGGAGCAGTGTTGGACCCTGCTGCGCGGCTGGTGCGTCTGGTTCATTGCCCCACAATTTCAGGATCACGTGTTAGGCAAGACGTCTTCCTGCATATTGGCGGCGGTGACAAGGTGCTGGCTGCTGTCCAGGAGTGGACTGGCCGAGTAACTGACATCTCTGCTGCAAAAGGTAAGCGGAAATACCATGCGCTCATTAACCCTGCCAGCGGCAGTGGGCGGGCAGCAGCCACGTGGCAACAAGTTCGTGAGCTTTTTGCCTGTTTGCCGTATTTGGAAATCACAGAAACATTCACCACCCGTGCGGGAGAAGCAAGTGACGTTGCTTCGCAGCTGGACCCCAGCCAGTGTGATGGCATCATTGTGGTCAGCGGGGATGGCATGATCCACGAAGTTTTCAATGGCCTTGCAGCACGGAGTGACCGAGCGCAGGCCCTAGGGATCCCCGTAGGCCACATCCCGGCAGGCAGCGGCAATGCCTTGGCCAAGAGCATTTTACACTCCTGTGGAGAGGCTTTCGGCGCCTTGGACGCAGCTTTCGTTATTGCAAAGGGCAGGACACAAAGTTTGGATCTGATGACCGTCTCCCAGCCAGGGCAGGCAGATCGAACCTCCTTCTTGGGCTTATCAGCTGGAGTCATTGCAGATGTAGACCTTGGTTCTGAATGGATGCGTGTTTTGGGAGGATTTCGCTTCACTCTCTATGCTGTTGTTTGCATTGCATACCCCAGACCGCTAATTGGCGAATTGCATTATTGGCCAGCCAATGCAAGTGAGTCTCCGATGGGTCCAGCACCATCCATAGACTCGGAGCTTCCAGCCGGTCCATGGCAAAATGTCTCCGGGACTTTGACGGTATTGTGGACTTCCAATACCGAGTGGTCTGCTTCCAACACACAGCTGGCACCTGGACAGATCATGGGAGATGGTGCTTGCACTATCGTTCTTCTCCGCAACGCAGGGCGTGTCACCCTGACGCAATTTCTGCTGGGCCTGGAATCCGACGCCGGACACCTGGCAGTGGACGGTGCTGAGAAGCTGGACCCTTTGCTGCAGCTTATCAAAACACAAGGCATCCACATCTTCAGAAGATCCCAGCCAAGGAATGCAAGGCTTTCCGACTGATTCCGAGCCCAAATGCGGAAAGCTCAGTGAAAATACCTCCAACAGCGCAACCAAGGTCGTCTCTGTAAACCGGAAACGTAAAACACCCCCAACCGAATCAAGTAGAGACAGAGGGTACAGAAGGCAATCTTCTCCGACTGCCTGGCATGATAGACCACGTCCAATGCATTGAATCCGTAAAGACATTCGTGTGCTCTTGATGCCTTTTACACTTCTCGTTGTATCGACACCCGCATGCAGAAACAGCTCGGATGCAGAACTCTTGGGAGTCGCGACTAGTGACCAGGAGTCGAAGAGGGCTTCAGACTCTTGAATACCTGGGGCTTTAACGTGACGACATGATAGCATATGATGCTAGGCTCTCAGCATCCGGTATGCATTTAGGCCTGGCATGGACAGGAGCTACTCAAAGAGGCTGGAGTCACTTGTGTCGAAACCTCTAAACTGTCGCTCCCAAACAGGCAAGCCCTTCCCGTCCCGTTCTTTTCCGACCGTCCCGGCTCGCAGCGCTGTGGTCAGCATCATTCAGGGTTCAACTTCTCAATTGTTGCTGCCTTCCAACGCTGGCTAACCTTTCTCTCTGTTGGATCCCAACCCGAGATGGGTTTGGGCATGAACAACGAAGAGAGGTCTGTGCTCATGATGAGTTTTTTTGACAGCTATTGGGAGACCCCCAAATATCCTCAACTACTCCAGAGCCTCAGCTGAAACTCCCAGAGGCCCAACCGAGATTCCGCACCAGAGAAGTATGAAGGGATGCAGATCTAGATGCTGGTCAGGAAAACTGGATTAGTGGGAATTGAAGTGTATGCCAATGAGTCTGAGGCTTCAGATTGAGAGGCGAAGGCTCAGTTGGTTTTTAAGAGCACATAAAGCGAACACAAACGAGAACAAGAGGATGGTTTTCCCAATCAGAAGCGTGGTCCACCTTCAAACACAGCAAGACCTCAGGCAGTTGCACCAGCTTAACAAGAAAGGTGTTTGAGGGATCTATAGAGATTAGAACTCTGGCTTCCATATCAACTGCCAGTACTTGATATGGAGCCAGACCCAGAGGTTGAACGGTCGGGGGCCTGGAATAGTTTTGCTTCACAAATTCTGATTGAACATGAACCCCTCTTCCGTTTTTCATGGTTAGAAAAACGTTTTAGCGCATTGCAGGACCTTGGCATTATTGCAGGCCCATTTTGGACAGGGAGAAATTTGGATTGCATTTGTTGTCATTGCGGGAAACTTCCTCTGGAAATCCTGACAGAAGGAGTAGGGGGAAAGCAGAACAGTCCCAGCACTTGGTCGAGGAGAGAGGTTTCGCAAAAAGGTAGATTCACCTAGCCGTTTCCATTGGCAAGAGCAACGTGCCTGAACTGTTTGAGCACGTAGTGCCGAGCCTACGGCCGCACGGAATCCTGCCTTATGCCTTGCGGAGCGGGCAAGCAGACTGTCCATAAACGGAACAAGAACCGACTATCCGACATGGTTTTCTGTGAGAAGCTCCAAAATCTTGCTTGCGCGTTTATCTTTCCGCTTTGTCCCAGATGCGCATCTTTGAGCCTGCATGCCGGCTTCCACGTTCCATGCGCAGCAAGACAGTCTGCGACAATTGCAGTGAACGTGTTCAGGTCAGAGGCTATTTCAGCTTGGATGGCGAGGAAGTGCCTTTGCAGCCCATCCAGTTTTGGCCGGCTGGGCAAGGCCATGTCATAGGCCAGACCTTCAAACCAATTGCAGGGAGGGCTTGTAATTCCAGATCGGATTGCGTTCGTTGCAGCGCCAGGAGCCCTAGTAAGGAGTACCTGGATGAAGGGATTTCTAGACGGCAAGAGGCAAGAGCTTTGGGTTAACTTGGCACGCTTGCTGCGTTCAGGCAGCAGGGCTACGGATGAACCTCTGGACTCCGTCCTGATGGTTTGAGAACATGTGAGCGCAGCAAGGCTTTCAATGGCTCCTAAAGGCCCAATGTAGACTTTCAGTCGGCGATGGGAGTGCCTATAGACGTTTCATACAGTGTGAAACGCGCACTGTCTGAGCGTGGTGCTTTTGTGGGCTGGGCATCAGGATCAGCAGAATCACAAGTGTTCAAGTCACCACCCTTCCGTTGAGGTTTTGCTCGGCGAGAGGGTGCAAAAGCATCAGAAAGCTGGCAAGCTGGCGCTTTGAGATCCATGGGCTGCACTAACATGGCCTGTGTGCATTGGCTTGACTTTGCCCGGGGAAGCGTACGGCTCACTTGCTCAAACACGCATGTGCAGCAGTCGGATATAAACCTCGGCTTTGCAGAAATTTTGCTTGCTTTGCAAAACAGCGAGCGAGGATCTGAAGCAACTGCATGAATTCTCCTCCTATACCTTCTTCAGCCTATTTGGAGACAGCTTTCTGTTGATTCCAATGGACTATGTCCGTTCCACCGCTCATCAGATGTCTTGGAGTGCGATCGCCATATGCCAAGGTGTCAAGCTTCCTCTGGCAGAGCTTTAATGCTTAGTTGCTGCCCTGGAAGGCTATCAATGGGGTCTACGAGTACATCGGAGCTCATAACGGTCGGCCCTGCTACCGCCAGTCAGGGTCCCGGTGGTGTCGGTGGCAAGCGCTTGACATCAGTTCTATGACCGCGTTGACGCCTAGGACTGGAGTCTCAAGCGGTAATTTCGTTTGGTACTGCCAGGACTGAAATACTACAAAGTGCAATCAGCGAATTGCCTCAAACCTTTTCCTGCAGTCGCTGTCCGGGATTTGGGTGTAGCGTGAACTGGTTGCTTGACAGTGTTGAGCAGCAGCCGCTCTACCCACCAATCTGCAAGATGCAGGATGCGGTTGAGGGGGCTATGTGGGCAGATGGCTCAGTGAACTGTAGCTGTTTAAAGTTGCAAGGCAAGACTATGGGTTATGGACCGATGGGAGCCAGCCCGTCCGACGCTTGCTATTGGCAGGTTGTGACTCACAATGCAGAGCGCCCAGGTGAGGCGCCATGTGCTCAGCTGAGATGCAACGCAAAAGTGTTTCCAGATGTGCAGCGGCGACAGAGGCCTGAAAGTGCTGTCGCTCGGGCACAGCACGGAGGACGATGGCCCTGGGAGGTCATTGGACTCAGCACGCTGTTGTAGGGAGCTGCGTGTGCCGTGTGCCCTGCCTAAATGGCTTTGCCTGCATTCCTCATGTAAGGTAGAGCTCTGGCAAGTCTGTGGCCGAAATGATGCTTTCACAGACCAGCCGCTTCCTTACCTCGGAATGTACTCTTACCAAGAGCTCAAAACACGGGAGAAATTCTGCAGGAGTTTGAACTGACTGACGCATCAGAGTTGTTCTGTGCAGGCCGAAAATGCAGTTCTGCCTCGTGGTTCCATCACCTGAGCTCATAGTTCAGGCACGCGCACAGCAGCTTTCTGCTAGACCAGCTCACTGCACGTTGCGTGGCAACGCCGCGAAGTGTTGAGAACACTTCGCTGTCGCAGCGGCTTTGTTTTGGAGGCCCCTGCCATGGATGGCACAGCGACGACCTGCGGCTTTAGGCGTTCCGGCATTGTGCAGGGGCGTGTGGCTTTCCGCAGGACCGTGTGACATATTGTAGCGCAGTACCATATGCCTGTAGGGTGTAAATCAGGGCCTGACAGACAAACAGTCAAGGACGGGTGACTCAGACGGTTCGAGCCTTGAGCTGTAGATACCGCAGCTGCGCAGCTGTAGTATTCAAAGCTTTGCGCGACACCAAGATCCTGGCATCATCAGCCTGTGGATCTTCTGGATGCCCAAACAGGCCTCTACTGTTTGAGGGATATCTTCTGCTATGTTCTACTGTTCGCTGTTTATGCGGACCATGTCCGTAGGATGCCTGGTCATCCTAGAGTCTAGGCAAGCTGGACTGTGGACATGGATTTCACATCTTGCATTGCCAGTGTCGATGGCTTCTCGCCAATGTGAAGCAGAGTGCCAAGTTGCCAGACAACACCTTTGCTAGTAAGAAGCAACATGCAGAAAATTCCATGGGCATCCGGCTGAGCCCAAGGCCTGGAGGCACTGGCGTGCAGAGCGTTGTGGCAAGGCCCACAGGGCTCCAGGGCTCCGCTAAGATGACACATTGAAGATCGTGCTTAAAGTTAGCGCGAGGAGTTTGCCCGATGACGGCTCAACTTGGGCGTCTTTATGGCCCTGGGAGGACTGCACCTGGATTAGACTGAAACCGCAGAGGTGTTGACCGATGCGTTAACTGGCATCGTAGAATATCGCCGATGTCGGAGAGACTTGAACAAGTGCCAACAAAAGGTAGGCTGCACCCATGAAACATTTGCGGCCTGTCAGGTCGAGGCAGAGGGATGGGAGTCCCCGACGGCCATGACCTAAGAGCTGAGATGCCCTCGAACCCAACATGCCGCCAATGCAACATCTGTTACTCACGTGGTTCACGCAGGATATCACAGGGTCAGAGCACCTCGGAATGGTGGAAGAATATGCCGAGGCTGATACCATTGGCCTGGAGGATGCGGATGCTGTGTGGGCAGGAGCCTTGACACACGTGCTTCAGCACTTAGATGGTACATGAATTTGTATTGGTCTCACCTTGCTAAGGTGCCTAACAGAGACATCCAAGTTCGACTTGCTAGTCCGGGAATTGTTGCCGCCTTGGTCACGCAGCACTGCAACGGCAACGCTAAAACGGTAAACATGCATTATCACACTTGTGTCACAAGTAACGGTAAACATGCATTATCACACTTGTGCCACAAGTTGCGCATGATTGTTGCCTGGCTCAGCAGGGCCAAGCTGGGTTGTTGTTGTCCATTTCTCATAGTTAGCTACTGGTTTCATGTTTCGGGTTAGGAGCCTGGCATCCTTTTTGGCGGGCCATTTTTAGTTTAGAGCAAATCAAAGGTTTGCACATGGCCCTTCCGTAGACTGACAGACGGCCTCGACGAGGATGCGGCGAGTCCTAAAAGTTGACTTTCAGAACGACGTGCGACGACTTTCTGTGTCGCTGGATCTTCCTCCGCCATTGCCGCATAGAGGCGCTTCCAGCGAGGACTTCAGAATTGCATTTGACAGTATACAGCGCGCCGTTCGTGCCGGGTATAGCAACTCCGCTGGATATCTTTAAACTTACTGCAACAGATACATCAAGAAGTCTCAGGTAACACCAGAGTAGAGAGCCGAATAAATTGTTCATGGCCAGTCAAGCTGGTAGGGCTGCAGAGCAACCTGTGCATCTCGCTTCAAAGGCAAAGAAGTCAGGAAGAGGCTCTGTGACTTGGGGACTGCCAGATGTTCTGGAAGCCATTCTTACTTGCCGGGCTAGGCACGAAACCCGTACAAAATCAATCCCATTCGTAACTTGATGGCAAGCGCCGCATGGCATATGCCAGCTGCGTGCGGCTCTCCAGAGCCCTGACTGCCAAGAAGTCCTGGTAAGCCAGCCGAAATCACGCTGAATGTCAGTCTAGTTGTCGCAGCAGTTGCAGTTCATGTGATATGCTGCTTGCCAAGCAGGCACAACCACGGAGATTGCGCAGTGATTTTGAAAATTATTCAGCACAAGTGAAGCAGCGCTGTTGTTGACCGTATATATATATATGTATATAAGGCCAAAGCTTCCAAGATCAAGAAGTGCAGTTTCGATGGTACCTGTCAGCTGGAAGATATGGCAGACGGGGTTAGCAGAACAGGATCAGCGCATAGACATTCATGATTTTTATGAACACAAAAATCATGCTTGGCGCAGAGTCATGCTGCCCCGCTCTAAGGCCTTCCGGAGAACCAAGAGATCACGTTAAAGTATTGGGACGATGAGGGGGATCTATGCACATTGACTGCAATGACGACAGAGGATTTTCTGAGGCCTGCCAAGTCCTGCGCAGATGAGCTGGTGCCCTTGAAGCTAGTTGCCTTTGCATCACCAGCCAGACCTTATACCATGCGACGGGAGGAGGTTAGCACGTCACAGGCCTCTGAAACAGGCAATCCACTTCGCAGTATGGCACCAGTGGCTTTGTTGGCATGCCTAAAAGGCATGTACTGCAGTGGGCGGCTGTCAGCAGGCGTGCTGGCCAGCTTGGCACTTCAGTTTTTGCCGATACTGGCACAACGCGTCTCCAGGAAGCAGGAGAAGATCAACCGCAAGGGGGTGAAGCTGCGACGGGGGCCTATCCTGCAATTACTTCGTAGCTTCTGCGAGCAGCTGGAAACAATTCCAGACAGCCAGCATGCTTGCGAAGCCTTGCACGCTTATGTTGTTGGCAATGACACGGGGCACTTAGGGGACGGTTTGGCAGAGTTGTTGAAATGTCTAGCAGCGTGCAAGTCTCGAACTCGGTTGGCGAAAGCTCTTATGGCAGTAGGTGATGAGGTCGTGTGCGTGTTGCCATATCTCTTTCCAGAAACATTTGGGTCTTCGTCACCGAGCCCGTGCGCTGAATGGGCTGCGGCATTGGTAGGCGCACCGGTGCATGGAGGCTTTGCTTGCGCAACATGTCAAGTGGACCCTATTGTTGGGCCTCGCTTCGAGGCTACAGTGTCTAGAGACAGGACAATCAGCTTATGCGGGGAGTGCTTCATGAAGGACGTTTGTTTGCAAAGTGGCAAGGCCGAGGAGCGACAAAAAGACTTCTCGTGCCGTCTGGCTCCAAAAGACTATGATGCAGAGGCCGCATTAGATGGCTCTTCATCAGCCATGGATCCTCCACGCGGGCTGTTCCACGGTAGCCCCTTGCTGGCAGAGAGCATTCCACCCTGGGCTCTTGGCCCAGCAGCGCAAGTGGCTCAAATGCTGAGCTCTGCCACGTTCAAGTCGGCTGCCGTTGCCGGCTTGTCTGCATTTATGGTGTAATGCAAACAGGCACAAAGAGTGCCAGGGTATTGGGGAGGCTTGGACAGTCAAAGAGTCCCATGTCGAGAATGAAATTGCCAGAGCATCCCAAAGATTTTCAACTTGCTGCCCCGCTTTGTATGGCCTGTGGAAGGCAAAGCACACAGAGCTTCCCATCCTGCAAAGGGCTTGGTGCAAAGACGGGTTTGTCCAGAAGTGTTTCACTGCTTGTGCTTCCCTGCCATAGGGTCCGGTCAACAGCCAGCTGTTGTTCAGTCTTTTCAGCACTGGGGCCGCTACTGTACCGACAAGCACCTACTCACACCTAATGTATGCACGAGCTCTGCTTTTGCTACTGGACCCTCTGGCTTCCGAACAGTGCCTTGGGCCCATGTGGCAGGGCGTAGGACTGGCCCATATTTGAGGCCTCTCTGTCGGATTTGAGGATTGCAGCTCTTACAGTTGAAGCCAAGCTTTGGGAAAGCAGGTGCCAAGTTTACAGCAGCTTATACATTGCTGAGCGTTGCCGGTGATGAATATGTGAAATATGTGTCATTGATAAGACCATGTTTGTGCACAAGTGTTGAGCTCGTTCATTGGCGGGGCGCGCGCACGTAGTGTGGAGACACGCCGGCGATGTCTGGATTTCTTTGCCCGCCGAGTCAAAATGGAAATGCCATGACCAGTGACCAAGGAAGCAACTTAGAGGCCTATAACTTTAGAGGCTTCCAGAGAGGCTGTTGGGAAAAGGGTCTATTGGTAACGCCACGAGGTCATCGGCAGCGCAGAAGACTGGGAAGCACCTCCTGTGATCATCTGTGGCTTTTACGCATCGCGGCTGCAACGGCAAAGGTGACATGCCGTCTTGTGAACGGGCGTGATATCAACAACATACTTTGCTTCTACAGTGCTGGACTCGAATTCTGGACTTAATGCCTTCATTGAAGTGGAGACACTGGTGAGCGTAGTCACTCACAGCAGCCACTTGGTAAGGAGCCCCGGGGCATGGCCAATGGTCGTGTCTACTACGTCATGGTTCCTGAGGCAAGAGATCTCTTTCCCGCACTGGAGAGCGGTTGCTCTGGATACACTGACTAGCTTTTCTCATGCACAGCTATCTATCTTCAAAATCAGTAGTTGCACGACTGAGCCAAATGGCTTCTTATCCTGTGAATTTGCTGCCAGGATATTTCTCTTGAAACCAGTACTGGTCCCATGTGCTTGTGGTTTGCAGAGGACTTGCTTTAGTGCAGTTAACAGTTCGGCTATTGACTCTGTTGCTGTCTTGTCTGTGCGGATGCTTCTTTCAGAAAAGACTCAAGAGAGCATGACATGTTCGACCACCGCGTTGCCTGCCGTATCAGCGTTGACTTAGAAGTCCACCAATGCCGTCCGAGCGCGTGCGGAAACATAAGCAGCACCTTATCTGCATGACTGCAGTGGCTGCCACAGCGGGACGGCGACTGCTGTCCCAAACCTTTGCGATTCCCAGTGGGGCGCATGCGCTGGCAGCGCGTGCCTACCACGGTCACTCCACTTCCAAGACACCCTGGCAGCACCCAGAGGCTTGCCGAGTTGGGGTTCTCTCGCGCCACGTCTTCACAGCGACCCAAGCTGTGAGGAGTGACCGGCAGGGCAGGTCTAGAGCAGCAATAGTTGCTGCGGCAACTGCTGCAGGGATGGCTGCAGGAGGAGTGCTTGTAGCAGATGGCCGGGGTGACAAAGAGCTGACCTTTTCGCAAATTGCTAAACTTCCCAGGCCAGGTTTCCAGACCATTGGAAGTGCGACTTTCCTGCCTGATGGATCGCATGTGCTGTACCTGAAGAGCTCGGAGTATGGCAGCCTCTCGCGTCAGCTTTATGCCACAAATGTTGGCACCGGTGAGACATTCCCTCTTGCTTGCACACCTCCAGGTGTTGGTGAGGAGAAGGAGCTAAGCCTGGAGGAGAAGCTTCGCAGAGAACGAGCCCGGATCATGAACACCGGCGTCACCTCCTTCAAGGTGGCCGGTAAATCCAAGGGCAGGGTCCTGGTTCCC
Organism: Symbiodinium pilosum; assembly: GCA_905231905.1. Lineage (NCBI taxonomy): Eukaryota > Dinophyceae > Suessiales > Symbiodiniaceae > Symbiodinium > Symbiodinium pilosum. Next base: position 19,581 of record CAJNIZ010045327.1, on the reverse strand, counting down.
ATGGGAGGCGCTCTCTACGTCAGGGACGGAATCGATCCTGAGGCCGAGTTGAAGCGTTTGTTTGATCCTGCGGAAGCGCTGGGGCCTGGCCCCATCCTTGACCCTCAGATCTCGGAAGATGGCTCACTGGTGTGCTTCGTGTGGAAGGATGAAGTCTACTGCGTGCCAGCAGATGGGTCTGGCAAGCCTCGCCAGCTCTCGGCTGGGGCCCGCGGAACAGGGGTAACCCATGGTCTGGCCGATTTCCTGGCACAGGAGGAGCTGGATAGGTACGAAGGCTTCTGGATCTCTCCCGATGGTGGAATGGTGGCATTCGAAGAGGTAACGGAGGCCCACATTCCTCAGTTCCGCATCATGCATTCTGGTTCAGATTCTGTGGGAGATGCAGCGCAGGAGGACCATCGATATCCCTTCGCTGGTGCAGCAAACCCAAAGGTGAAGCTCTGCGTGGTCCCTGCAGACTCCGGCGATGCAGCTGCAGGCACAGCTCCGCCCGTCACTAGCTTTGACCTCACGGGGCCCTTCGGTGAAGACCTTTACCTCGGTCGGGTTCAGTGGATGCCGGATGGTTCGATCATCGCGCAAGTCCTGAATCGTGAGCAGACGGAACTGGCAGTCCTGAAGTTGGATCCCAAGACCGGCTCCGTCAAAACACTCTTCATTGAGAAGACGGACGTTTGGATCAACGTCCACAACATGTTGAAGCCTCTTGGGAAGAGTGGCCGCTTTCTTTGGGCCAGCGAGCGCACAGGCTTTCGTCACCTCTACATCTATGAGCCAGAAGCAGCTGGTGGCCAGGGCGAGCTAAAGCCCGTGACCGGAGGTGCTTGGGAGGTTGAAGACGTTGTGGCAGTGGATGAGGCCAAGGAGAATGTTTACTTCGTGGGAACTGCTGAGGACAATTGGCTTGGACGGCACCTTTTTAGGGCCAGTCTCACCGAGGGACCTACGCAGCGAGTTGTTCAACTGACCAACGAGCCTGGGATGCACAACGTGGTGGTTGACGCCCAGTGCAAGACGTTCGTGGACACTTCCAGCGCCATGGACCGCCCGGCCTCGGCAAAGCTGCGCAGCTTGCAAGACGGCCGAGAGATCTGTGTCATCGATGCTTCGCTTCAATAGTTGTGTGAGGGCTACTAACGTGCTGACTCCGAACTTCTGACAGCTCAGGACAAGAATGAGGACCCATTGCTTGCAACCCTGAATCTGAAGCCACCTGAGCTCTTCACGCTCCCCTCCACGGATGGAAAGGTGACCCTGCAAGCTGCCATGTACAAGCCGGATCCTGCGAAGTATGGTGCCTGGCTTAGTTGGCGCTGAACCTTCAGAATGCAGGGATGTCTTCTTGGTTCGATTTGACGTCAGGTCCAGGTCCCTACCCTACGGTGGTTTCCTGCTACGGTGGCCCTCATGTGCAGTTCGTTGCCAACAGCTGGGGTATGACTGCGGACCTGCGGGCACAAGCAATGCGCAGCAAGGGTTTCCTCGTCTTGAAAGTGGACAATCGCGGCAGCAATCGCAGCTCAGATGAAATGGCACCTGGTATTTTTGAAAGCATCTGTAAAATTCTTACGATAAAAATGTCGCCGCATGCTAGCTTCGTGCCCGGGTGCTTTTCAGGGCGGGGCTTGTACTTCGAAGCGCCTGTGAAGTTTGACATGGGCAACATCGAGGTTGAGGACCAGGCCGGACCTTATTCTATAGCTGTGGGACTCAATGCTTGTTGGTAACAACAGCCATTGATCCTGGACAATGTTCATTCTGCAAGTGGCGACCATGCAATGTAATGCCCATCCGCAAGGACAAGTCTCCTTGTTGGGAACAGTCTCACTCAGACTCCAGGTTAGTTCCTTGAGAGGTTCATGTGACTTGTGCCGCACTTGCCCCGCTCGATCGCGACACGAGGGAGGGCGCGATGTATAGCTACGGTCTGCACCGATACAGGCAGCGGCTGTGCGATGGTGCGTGGACAAGAAGCTCACAGACTCAAAGCGGGTGGCCAAAAGCTCAGCCAGGGGCATCAAGGCCTCATAAACGCACAAAAGCGGGTGCCAGGCCATCTATGGCTGGAGCTATGGCGGCTACCTGAGTGCCATGTGTTTGGCCAAGGCAGGTCTTGCTTCTTTCCATTTGCGCTTTGGTGACAAAGTGCTCCAGGCTGGCGATGTCTTCAAGTGTGCCGTTTCTGGAGCACCAGTCACTAGCCAGGAGCTCAAAGCTTAGGTTAATGGTGGTGAAGACCACGATAACGCCGCTCCGAGGCTGGGATGGTTACGACACCTGCTACACTGAAAGGCCAAAAGTGGCGAGGGTGTACGAAGGTGTACGATTCGGTGCCGGCCGCCTCCTGTGCCAGGTACATGGGCACGCCTTCCAGCAATGAGAAAGGCCATCTGGGCTGTCGTGAAAAGGCGTGCCATACAGACTCTCATGAGCTGCATGCCGTCAGGGTACAAGAGCAGCTCCGTCATGGAATATGTGCAGGGCTTACTGCTCTGTAAGCGCAGGGTTGGCTAAGCTGGGGTAGAGAGCTTGTTAGAAAACATAGCCTGCATGTGAAAAGGTTAAGAACATGAGTGGAGACCTGCTGCTCGTGCACGGCCTCATTGACGAGCGCCTCTTCTAAGTGAATCACTGGCACAGCAGTTGCCATTTTCGGATGACCAATCCGCGCACTGTGCTGACGGCACGTGGTGCAGGGAATTTTTTACAAGGGGGGTTGGCGGCTTGAGCAGCTCCAAGGAATGTGCATTTTCGCCATACGGCACGGCTCATCAACTCCTTGATTGCAGCGCAGAAGCCGTACCAGCTGCTGCTGTTCCCAAATGCATCTCGGCTGAGTCAGTCGCACTCTGTCGCAACGTTCCTGACTCATGTGAGAACTCGAGACAGCCATTTCTCCATTCCATACGAGCACCTTCCTTGTCAAGGAAAGGCATTCCCCACGGAGCCAGAAGGACGCTGCTCCAAACGTTGGGATTACTCAACAGCTCAAGTCGCTGCACCAGCTGTAGACGTCAGGAGGTATAGTCAGGACCCTCGACCGCTGTGATCCATTCAGGACAGAGAGTACATGGAGGAGCAAATGTTTGCCTTCATCCAGAGACTTGTCTTCAGATTCAGGGAAGGCGGTGTTTTTGCAAAGCAAATCAAGCATGCAGAATTTCCTGATTTTGTTCTCGAACACAAGGAAGTCGTTGTCCTGAGCTGAGTGTGGTACATCGCCGTTTGAAGAGCGCCACAAGCGCCATTCATGCCAATCAGACTTTGAAGTGTGCAGTAAACAGGCAAGATAGCTCCACAAGACCAGTTTGCGCAGTGCCTATACCCTCATTTCTTGCATGCACACTTTAGAACAAATTTTAGAACTTCGTCTGGTTGCCAGTTCCGGTCAAATGGGCCAAGTTGAACATTGCAGGCTGTAATTTCGCATTAGTTAGCAGAAAAGAACTCCCTTCCGACTGGCGGAAGTGGAAGGGAGTGCTTCCAGCTTCCAGCTGGCTGTACTCCGCCAAGACGTTCAGGTGCATCTAGAGGAGAGCAGAAGCGATCCCGCGCACAACCGTTTCTCGCATCTCGTTGCCGTTTTCACTGCCCTTTTTCCAAAGCAAATTTCCAGTTGCAGGCGTGCGAGCCTAAGGGAATGTTGCTAGAAGTCTCCAGAATGTTCGAGACACGACTTTGCTACCAAGCATGTCGCGGACAGAATGTTTCTGCCTGGCACCCCTTCGGCAAAAGCAGACCAAAAGAGCAAGTAATGCATGAACTGAACATGGATGTTGCTCTTCGGACATAACCCACATACTGGGAGGAATATGAAAGGAACATACGATAAGTCTTCATTCTGGTTGAGCATGCGACTAGGATGTGGAGCAGGAGGAGGATCATGGCTCAGGTTGTTCCATGTTCTAGTCCTGGCCTTGCCAGCCTCTGCACTTTTTGACGAAGAGGATGCCTAAGGCAAAGGTGAGACGTGCAAACACGAGCCGGCGCAGGCCCAAAAGATGTGTGGACAAATCGTTGCCAGGCCGAATGTGGAGCTTTCGGGACATCATAACGCTCATTAGGCGAGAAATTTGAATTGCTGGAAAGGCTCCAAGCAGGATTGCACGCGTGACATGCTCTGTGGTCATGTCTGTTGCTGGTGTACCCAGTATTGCTTGAGTCGATGAACGATTAAGTTTGGCATCTTTCTTGAAAGAGCTACAAATCTGCAGGACCGTGGCCAGTCCAGGGCCAAGAACACTTTCGGTAGAACTGCCCTGGTGCCAGAGGGAATGGATGATAGGGAACCTTATTGGATTTGCCAGCTATGCATTCAACTCCCTATACGGCTACAGGCAAGCTATACTGCCACTCACTGACCCAGCAAGATCCGAGACATGCCTTGTTTGAGGTGGGTGGTTACCGCACCGGAATTGCTTGGCGATTCCAGTGCTGTGCTTGCGAGAATCGCGCCCAATCCTTGGAGCTGCAGAAGAGACGTGCACCGACTGAACTAGCGTTGCGCTCCCGGTTATGCCTGATATCTTGCTAATTTTCAGTGAAAGCCTGCAGTTGGATAGCCGCACAGAGTCGATCTTTCGATTGCCTGCCTTGGGTGTTGGAAGTGCTGCTGTCAAGCTTCTGGCCTGAATGACAGCATCCTACAAAGGGTGAAGATGTTGAGGGCATTGTATTCAGTCGCAAGCAATTGACACCATTTCTGAGCGCCCCAACGTTATGCTGATTCCATTTCCAACTCTAAGTAGCACGGTCATCACAGGTCCCGTGCGTGGTGGCCTTGGGAGGCATGGGCTGCAGCATCCTCTGACATTAACGCCATAGCCCAGTAAAGTCACCGCCGTGGCGAGTGTTGGAGTCCTGAATGTAGCCTGCATAGCAAAGCGGAGGCAGAGCTCTGAAGGAGGAACCTGGCACACCTTCACCCCAAAGATGTCAGATGGGACATGGGTGAGATCTCATGAAACATCCTGATACCCTGATTTCTCCTCATACAAAAAACCCTGGTGCATAAAACCAATGCTCTACAAAAGGGCTTTAAGTCAAGTGTCATCTAGAATCCTTTTTTAGTCAGGTGGGCTCCTGAATCAGCAGTCTATCCGAACCCGACGCTCATAAAGCGCACGGGTATCAGATTTCTTGTCTTCAGGCACATTTGGGCAGCAACACCTCAGCTGCAGCTCTAGGTTCGGCTCCTTTTGCAGTGCGGCGCTCACGGGATCAGTGGACTCAGAGTGTAGGGTCGAGGAGTTTCGGAACCTCGCGGGCTGTTGGAAGCGATTTGGATTTCAAAAGGCATTACGTAGTCTTAGTGATTGCCCCTGGATGACACCCGCAGTCTACAGCATTGGGGATCCCAGTGCCCGACTGATGCCAGCTCAGTTGTCAGCTAATCTTCCATGATCGACCGCGGTCGGAGTAGCCATCCCATGGATGAGATGGCATGCTGAAAGCTATACCTGAACCCAGAAGCAGAGGACCAGAAATTTGGGGGGGCGTATTTGGACAGCAAGCTTGGGGCTTTTGGCCGCCCATGTGTGTCAGTAGCTTGACATCATGTTGAGCTAGCTAAACCCTCCATTATCCTTTAGCATCCTGCTTGCAATGCCCAGACTATGCCTCCTTGGCACGGCGGTGCAGCCTTACTCCGCGGGGCGCGGGTCAACTGGGAGGCCGCATCACGCTACAGACTTGACTTGAACAGCGACACTGTGTTTGCATCATTCTGCTCCAAACAGCCGAAAAGTTGCTGCAGGTGGCAACCCCCGAGCATGAATTCCGGGAGGCAGACCAAGGGATGCATTCTTCAGTTGTGGACAAGGGCTCTTTGACATAGTCGGTCATGGGCCTCGCCCTGGATTGGAAGGCGAGAAACATGGTTGTCGAGATGGACTGCCCGTACCAGGCCAGCATTGAAACAACTACAAAAGCCTGCAAAAGCCAAGCATTCCCACGAACAACGCCTCCAAAACCTGGAAACAGACGCTGCTCTTACACAGCGACGTGCTACAGGCCCAGATCTGGGCACACCGCGATGCCGCCCATGCCTTTGTGGGTGTCTACGAGCGCTGTGGGCTTCTGGCCTCGCGCGCGTGCGCCGATGGGGCTCGATCTCAGATGTGCGCATTTGGCGCGATGTCTTTTTTGGCTGTGCCCATCAGCTTGAGAAGTAGCGGCAGGTACTTCATACAGACCAGGGCTTCTGCCAAGGAGACAGTCAAGAAAAGCCAGCAGACAGCTGATATGTGCAACTCTGGAGCAGCGTGAGCAGCAGGATGCGCAGCGAAGGGCGGGGGCAGAAAGATTGGACGGCGAGGTGCCTCGCTATGTCCTGTGGTACGGCGAGGCAGGGACCATTCATGTCAGCAGAGCTGTGTGATGACGGAGCTTTTGATGAAAGCAGCACAGATTAGCAAAAATGGATCCAGAAGATCTGCAGCATAGTGTGAGCAGAGATTTGCGATTTGCACCATGGGCTCTCTGTAATCCGATTTTGAAATTCTTGGGTTTGTGCATCAGTTGCTGAAGGACACAGAACAGTGGGTGATCACCGAGGACCTGCTACCGTTTGTTTCTTGCTTTCAGACCTTTGCAGCCAGACATGTTACAAATGAGCTGCTCTTCGTGCGTGTGAAGGAGTTCCGCCTGCTCGACGAGCTTGTGGTGGATGCGCGCTGCAAAGACAGTGCCTGGATGCCATGGCAGGCTAGAACCGCACGACGTGTTCTCTTGTTGGCTAATCAGCCATGTCAGTCGCTGACTGGCCACCTCCAGGTGTCAACAACATGGGAGGTGTCAGACGGAGACCGCGGATTTGTGCAAGACATTTACGTGAGGCGGGCATAGCAGGCATTCAAATTGTCTTAACAATGTCTGCTTTGCGCAGGGTCGAGGAGATGATGTCTGCTGAGATGACTGAAAGGCCTCTCGGGTAGGCATGGCACATCCTTGGGTCTCATCACCACATGCCCGTTTATGGTGACATGACAGAAAGCTCGGTTTCACCCGTTAGCGGCTCACAAACGTCGGAAACCGTGTGAGGGTTGAAAGAGGCCTGACAGCATTTCATATGCATTGAGCACCCTGGGGACAATCTAGGAAGACTTTGCCAAGCCTGAGGGCTAACAGCGAGTCCATGTTCCATGCAGCAGGCTGATGTAGCTTTAGATTTTCAGCATGTTTTCGCGTTCTTCTTCATCGTGATGTGCTGCTTTGCGTTGCATCAGCTGTGGTTACGTCAAGCTTTGGACCTGGGCATCATCCTCAAGCTGAGCGATTCCGTGCGGCGCGGTGGCGCCAGGCAGGTGGTATAGGGCAAACAATTATGAAGACTACTCATGATTGCATATGCTTTGCTCGCATACATGCAGACAATGGAGGGTTCTTAAGAGCACCAGGATTATAGTAAGTAAAAGACTAAGATTAGAAATAGTAGTAGTCGTAATGATAACAGGAATAGTACTATAAAGTAGTAAGAGTTGAAGAGTAGTAATACTAGCAATACTTACTACAGATCGGGTCATCTCACGGCGGCGGTCTTTTTTACCTTACCCGTCTTGCAGCGTCCACACTGCGGGACCCAGCTAAAAACCATTTGCCAGAATAGATCTCATTCAAAAGCAATTTTTGCAATTGTGCTGGCTCGATGCCTGCAAAAAACGGCCGTGCACGAGGACAGCGAGGACCAGCCGGACCCCGGGACGGAGGACCCCACCGCACGCATCTCAGTGTTAGTACCAGCCCCTAATTAAATCCTAAGCCCCAAACCCGAAACCCTAAACTCTCAATCATATTCAAATCCCAACCTCCAAATCCTAAGCCTTAAGCTCCAAAGCCTTAACCGAGATGAGACTGGTATTTCTTTGGGCTGCTGCCAACGAAATGCTGCGTGCCAAGGGGTTGAAGAACATGCATGTTGAGGGGTGCTATGCTGGTCTGCGGCCTGAGGATCAAGCCGGCCACTCCAAAGCCATCCAGAACAACCTCATGAACGTGTATGGAGTCCCTCATCCTAAACTCTAGGGTTTACGGTTAGGGGTTCAGGGTTTAGAATCCCTGAAGCCTAAACCCTGAAGCTGGGCCTCTTCAAGTTCCTGACTGTAAACCATTACAGCCGCCGAAAATCCCGAAACTCTTCACTCTATGGTTTCAAGTGTGGCTCTGAGCCATTCTTTAAAGGTTTAGGGTTTAGGATGGAGGGTCTGCAGTATACAGTATGTGTTATATAGCACAAGATAGAAATATATATTGGTATTTAAATAATTATTCTTTTTAATATATATTATTGATTATTTGATAAATATATTATTCTTGATATGATGAAATAAGATTTTATGGAGAAACTTCTTGCTAAAAAGATATAATCTAATTTGTCTAATTTTCGAATTATTGCTTTTCAATTTTCAAATGATTCTGAAATTTCGAAAATTTTAAAGATTTTCGGAAAGATTAGAAATTCTAAAAATTAGCAGCCGCTATTGAAAATCTTTCGAGAATTCGTACTATTTCTTTATTTCGGTCGTTTGCGTAACGGCTCTGCGAGGCGATATATGGAGATCTAGGGCGAGATCTAATATTTGCTAGTTTGATTCTATGGTGTTTCTCGGCGTGATATATTTCTCTTTAGTTGATTTTAATTGCCTGAATGATCGTATAGATTTGATTTTCCAAATTGAAAATCTAGATTTTGAGAACTCATAAAGGATAGAAAATTTTGGCTGGATGAATTCATATAAGCTTTCTCATTATGGGAATTCTCAATTAAAAATATTCTGTTATTAGATATTAGGGGCTAATTCTGAATTCTATATATCTTCTCTATTTTTTCGGATAGATTTTCAAAGATATTATATATTTTATAGATTTGAAATAGATGATAGATTATTTGAATCATTTTTTCTGATGATTTCTTATTTCATCGGTATCGTATTTTAAAATACTTAATATAATTTGATATTATTCTAAGGTTCGCCTTTTAAATTATTTGATATTTTCGTGGATTAAGGATTTCTATTAATTGAAAATATTTAGATTTTATTGGAAAAATATTCTAATATTTTCGAAATTAAAAATTGTAAAAAAAATCCGTAAAAAAAATCTTAGCTAGATTCGAATTTATATAGCGATGAATAATGGAATAAGTAGGCGTCGGCAATGATAGGCAATTATCGATAAAATAAGCTCGGATTGGATGAGTATAATATCGCGGTCGGGCTCGGTACAAACTTATAATATTTTCGAATTTATACTATCGTCTAGATTTCTATATACATATATATGATTGGGAGATACGAATTTACGATGATATTTTATTTCATTAGGAGAAGTATATTTTTTCATATTATTATTAATTTCTTCATCTTATATGATGCAGAAAAAGGATATATAGATACGATATATATACATATTTTTTTTCGATAAAATATAGTCAAGCGTCTATCGATAGAATTAAAAGATATTCTCTAATTTATTATTAGAAAGAATATCTATTAAAAAGATATTTAATATCTAGAAAGAAGAATATAAGGTATAAATTATTTTTAAAAATGATATCGATTCTCTATATCTATCTATGATAATTATGATAATCTTATTTCTTTTAATTTCTTATAGAATATTTATTTGATATATTTCAATTTATTAAGTAAAGATATTTTCCGAAAAAAAAAAAAAGATTTTCGAAATTATTTATCAAAATAAGATATATAGAAATAATGATTGGTAATTTGAAATTCAAATTTTTCTGATCTCTCATTATTATTAATATATTTCATTTCTTTAATTTGACATCTAGCTCATGAATTTGTTGATTTGATTATCTAGTATATTTGATAGATATTTCATTAGCATCTAATGAATCGGAAGGAATAGCAGCGAATTGATCTTATTTAATCATGAATTTGATTTCATGAATTCGAGATTTTTTTTCTAATGATGGATATATCGTTTATCTGGAATCTAAATTCTCGGTCTTTCTTTAAGAATATTTCTTATGTGATATTTTCTAGAATAAAATTATTGAGATTGAAGATTTATATTTTAAAAGATGAATAAATATAAAATAAATCGTAAATTGATGTATTAATTTTTTCCTATATCTACGATCTATCGATATTATATATTTATCATTAATCTTTTAAACTATGAATTAAATTTTTCTATCTTTTATCGTATCTACTAGAAATCTATGAATTATTCATTTTTCTTTTCTATTAATCTATATATCTAGCAAATTCTTCAAAAGAAATCTTATTAAAGATTGTTTTATTTTTTCGATTATTCAATCTATTAATGAAATTATTATCGAATCGTTATATTATCGATTTTATAAATTTTTCAAATTCATCCTTTCTAGAATCAAATCTATATTTGATATATTCATTTTAATGATAAATGGATATTTTATGAATATCTCAATATCATATTGATAAATTGGATAATGAATTATTGATATGATATCTTAATATATCTATCTAATTCGTTATTTATTAGAGCTATTAAATCTTTATTGAAATCGATATATTTCTTTATCGAATCAATAATTTATCTATAATTGAAATTATCGATTTCTTAATTATAGATTCTAATAGAAAATTGCGCATAATTTCATTTTCTCGTTTCAGAAATACCAGAAAAATTTTAATATTTCGAATCTTCAATTATATAATTTAAATGAAGAAAATAATAATTCAAAATCAAATCTTTCTGAAATTGAAATCTTCTATAATTAGTAAGAAATTATTATTAAATAATATTTTTTAAATCTATTTAATTAAATATAAATAATAGATCAAAATTCTGTATTTTCAATTTCAAATTATCTATGAATTTTCATGAATACGAAATAACGCAATGATAATATAATAAATATAGGATAGGAGAATCTCATATATATATAAATCATATTCTATACGAATTGATATTAGGATATGATCGCTAAGAAGATATATTCGAAGTCTGAATGATACGAAGAATTGACGATATGAATATGAAGAATTTTTTTTTATTTTTATCATATGATAGATGATTATCATCTCGTCTTTGATTCGAATACGGTCGTCTAAAAAAGGCCTGAATCAGATTTCTTCATAAATATATGAAAATTGAATCTCGGATAATATACTAAATTCTCTCTCTGCCGCAGATTTTTTTCCGTCTCCTAATAGGCGCAGATATCGGGAAATCGTCGTTCGATCTTCAAATTCTCGTTTTATATTGCTTATTATGGCATTTCCAAATTTTTAAATTATCTTTCTATTTCGGGAAGCGCTTTGAGATCTCGATGAATTGGATTTCAATTAAATTCATTATAGATCATCAGGCTAGCAACGATATAAAGAGATTGAATCTATTTGAATAAGAAGAGCAATTAAAACAATAAATTATGAGTTGCAAATATACGTCTAAATAAATTGAGTAAAAATTCGTCTCGAGAGTAGGAATCTGAATCTGTACGTCTTTTGGCTATCAAAGAACGTCTTATGAATATAGGGCAATATTGATTCTTTTATTTCCGAAAATAGCTACGCGAATCCAAGTCGTCCAATATTCGACGAGACAAGCTCTCGTTTATTAATCTGTATCGCAGGAGAGTGCCTCCATGATATTTCTTACCAATCTCTCGCAATTCTCCATCTCGGGACGCATATCGCCAAATCAGAATTCTTCGCAGAGAAAGCATTCCAGAGATCGTTCTTATAGTAGATGACAAAGAATGAAATTTTTCCGCTAATTTATTCAAGACGATCGCCATTCCTCATCGCCTGCGGGTAGCTTCCTGTCCTCTGCCCACTCTATGGGAGGTTCGTGCTTTAGGGACGCTTGGGAATCAGCTGAAGGAGATTATTTAGGATTATCGGAAATTGCTCAGAGGGTGGGAAATTCAAAAAAAACCGAAAGCAGATTTTCTTGTCCGCTGTAGCAGCCCTTAATCAATTTCAGCTGATTATTCTATTTCTCAAAATTGAAGATATGAAATGCTTCGTCTGTCAGCGTCAGAATTTCCAGGATATCTAAATATTCATTCATAGGAATGGCGATTCTTATCCCTCCATCTAAAATAATCCAGCCTATAAGTTCTGACGTCTATTTGAATCTCTCATGACGCGTAAGAACGTCAATTCTATATATTCGTGAAGAATATAATATTCGCGAAGAATCTAATATTCGAGAATATCTGGCAGATTAGTTTCTTCTATATCGGGATGTTGAAAAAAATGGAGCAATCATCTGATTCGAAGATATCCTTCAGCCTCTCCAAGTCGCCGCTCAGGACCGCCGAAGCCACTATAAGATTACGATTTTGATTATCTGCCGCAAACGACCAAAAATCAGCAAAAGATAAGCGGTTGTCGCCCCCAACCTGGGCGCATAAATTCCAGCGCTGAACCGGCCAATCCGGAATTGAAGAAGAAGAAGGCCGCTTCCCCACCGCAGAAGTCCTTAGCATGGAAAGCAACTCGTCGTCTCCACGAGCGTCCTCGGTCCAGCTAAACGCCGATTTCAGCATCTGGCAGGGAATGGCGTGAGATTTTCCCGCTCCTCGATCTAGCCAAATTCATACGCGAATTTTGCAAAGATTTCCCACTCTGAATAGAAAGAGATAATGGTCTCGCGACCGCGGGGTCAGCTGCCTGATATATCTCCTATCAATCCTCGCAGATATGCGCAGATTCATATCCAATTTCATCCTCGCGTAGAAGGCACGCGGTCGGGGAGAGGATCATATATAAGATATCAGAAATTTCAAGATTTCCGGATTCTTATTGGAAATACGAGCTTATTCTAAGATGATCTAATCCGGATGATTTATTATTTTATGATTGAGATCGGCGCCATGATGCAATCAGAAGACCAAGATATTTCTGAGATTTGATTAAAATAACGTGAAGAAATATATATTGATCTCGGTTAGCCTCATCTATATAAATAATGGAATTTTGAAATATCTTATCAAGATTATCAATATAATCGTCGAAATTTAATTCATCTCAGAGATTATCGGAATGATCAATTATCCAGCAGCTATAACCAGCCCAAAGCAAGTATTACTCATTCTCAGGCAATCAAAAACGATCTTTCAGATCATTTGATTGCTCGCGAAGATAGAATCAGAGAATATAAAGTATTCAAATCCGCCGCGCACCTTATCTCGATGAAGAAAAATCTAAGGAAGAGAGGTCAAGGACCGACAGATTCGTGGGAAGATCTATAGAAGACGAATTCCAATTGATCTAGAAAAGAATTGAAAGGGAATAGAATCATGACGTGCAATCTGAGGATAATTGAAGAATTTTGGACGTCATGATATATTCTCTCATAGAATAATTTTGGACGTCACGGAGCGCTCTCTCATGATATTTGAAGATTTTTGGACGTCATGATACGTTCTCTTATGATATTTGAGGAATTTTGGATGATATGATAAATTCTCTCATAGAATAATTTTGGACGTCACGGAGCGAATTCTCAGGATATTTGAAGATTTGTAGACGTCACGATACGTTCTCTCATGATATTTGAGGAATTTTGGACGTCATGATGCGTTCTTTCATGATATTTGAGAAATTTTGGACGTCACGATTCGCTCGTTCAGAATATATGAGGAGATTTAGACGTCATAACGCGTTCTCTCAAGATTTTTGAAGAAATTTGAACGCCACGGCGCGATCTTTCATGATAGTTGAAGAATTTTGGATATCATGACGCGCTCTCTTATGATCTCTATTGGAGATAGAATTATTGAAATAGGATCCTTATTTCCTTCGTTTTCCAGGAATAGAAGGAAGGGAACTGAGATCGTTATTATCTTTTATTTATCCGAGATAGAGGAAGGAAGATAAGATCCGTATTTAGATAGAAGAAAGGAAATACGATCCTTAATTCTCCTTATTTTCCGGAGAGAAATAAGATCTTTATGATCCTTATATCCTTTTGCTTATCGAAATTAGAAGAAGAGAAATAAGATCTATATTTCTCTTTATTATCCAAAGATAGAAAGAGGCAAATGAGATCTTTATTTTCCCTTATTTATTATAGATAGAAAAAGAGAAATATATCCTTATCTTTCTTTATTCTCCGGAGATAGAAGAAACGAAATAAGATTCTTTTTTCCTTTATTTTCCGGAGATAGAAGAAGGCAAATAGGATCTATATTTCTCTTGATTTTCCAGGGATAGAAGGAGGCAAATGAGATTTTTATTATCCCATATTTCTTCAAGATAGAAGAAAAGAAATAAGATCTTTATCTTCCATTGCTCTTCGGAGATAGAAGAAATGAAATAAGATTCTTATTTCCCTTTATTTTCGGAGATAGAAGAAGAGAAATAGGATCCTTATTTCCTTTTATCTTCTGAGAAATCTAAATAAAATAAAACCAAAATCAGGATTCAAATCTCGAGATTTCGAAATCTTGAAAGATCTTCATATTCTGCAAAGATCAAGGCGCGCGCAGATATATATATATTCATATATATATATCAATAAATATATATGAATATAAATAAATATAGATATATAATTATGAATAATTATGAATATATATAATAAAGAATCGTTCTAATTTCGAGGATATTCCTATGAGAGATAATTTGCCTCAAAATTTTCAGAAATATTTTCTGACCTCTATATATGATTTCCTAATAGATTTCTATTAGAATCTATTAAATATTTTAATAAAGGAGAATCAAAAATGAGAATTCTTGAGATCTCTATAGGAAAATCAATATATACGGAAATACGATTTTGAATGAAGAATAAATGAAATTTTGAGAATGATCCGTATGAGAATACGAATTTCTTCAAAATTAGGATGATCCGTATGAGAACGCGATTTTTGATGATGAAATGACGAAATTTTGAGGATATTCTTTATGAGAGCGTAATTTTAATCAAAATTTTCATATTCCGTAGGGGAGCGTAATTTTGCATGAAAGAAAGGCTAAATTTTGAAATATTCCGCACGAGAACGCGATTTTTTTCAAGATTTTGAGGATATTCCGTCCGAGATCGTGATTTTCTTCAAAAATTTCAGGATATTCCGCAGGAGAAGGCGATTTTCTTCAAAATTTTGAACATGCTCTGCACGAGAATACGATATTCTTCAGATTTTCAAGAGATTCTATATGGGAATACGATTTTCTTCAATATAAGATGATCTTGAACGAAATATTTTGATATAGAATTAATATAGGATCTATTCCGTAAATAATCAAATTTTGAATGATAATTACCGCGAATCCTATATCTATCTGATATCCGAAAATTCCGTCAATATCTCCCTCTTAAATCAAGGAAATCTCTTCGAACGATATTATCTTCTATATCATTATTCATAAATGATCAAGATTCTCCGAATAGGCCGTATAGGATCGCAATTTTGATCGATTTTGATGGAGATAAATCGACGAAATTTCGAGGATAATTCGTGCGGGAACGCGATTTTTGAAGATATGAAGATGATCAAAATCTCGACGATATAGACGAATCCTATGATTTCCGTCAAATATCGTTTTTTAGCCAAAGGAAATTTATCGAATGATATTCATTTGATATAGGATTGATATAGAAATCCTCTATATCATCATTCATAAATGATCAAAATTTTCCGATTGCTCCGTATGAGAACGTAATTTGATCGATTTGAATGAAAATGAAAAGATAAAAATGAAGAAGATAATTCGAATGAGAATACGATATTTGAAGATATAAATATAATGAAAATATCAAAAAATCAAATTCTCTCGTGCGGCAGAACGATTTTTGAATATTTGTAAAATCCGAAAATTCGAAATATTGAGGATATCTCGCGTTGGAATATAATTTTCTAAAATCACGAACGCGACCCGGTTGACCTCCCCTCCTGCCAAAAGTATTTTAAGTGCATATCTCGAGCGAGAACGTAATTTTTGATGAATATGAGCGCATCCCAAATATTTGCGCGACGGAAGAATTTGGGAATATCATTGGGCGACGATATATCAGATAATTCGAATTCTCCAGAGAATAAGGAGAATAATCTATCAAAATAGAATATTATCAAAGATCGAGAATAATCATGAATAATGAATTTTTGGAATTTCATCGATATAAATAATTCCAAATCATAGAATATCTCGATCTCATTTATATAAAATCGATTTCAATATTAAAAGAAAAAAGAAAGAGAAATTTTGAAGAAATATCTATCATGAAGAATCGATATTATTCAAATAATTAATTAGATATTATCTAGAAATTATATAATCGAATTTATATGATCTTTCTGATATTAGAATATTCAGAAAATATTTTTCTAATAAATCTTCATTCATATTTCGGAAGAATAGAAGAATGGAAATTTCAAATTATAATAGATATAAATATCATATTTTAATTGAAAAGATATTAGAATCGACCCGCTATCTTTATGAACAGAAAATATTTTTTATTTTTTGAAAATCCATATCGAGAAATCCGATGACCGGACTTCACGTTCCCGCGAGCCGCCGCGCAGACAGCCAAAGAAAGAGAAAAAGCTCGAAATTTTGGAAGATTTTTGATCGCGCGGCCCTTCCCCCCGGAATGATTTTCTACGTGATTTACCTCTCTCTTTGGCTGCCTGCGAGATTGCTCGGCGGAATGCGCTGACCCAAGATAATCGCATTTGATATGACCTCCGCCGCACAACAATTAATCCAAGAGAGATAAATGAAACGGAAATTCAGGACAGGAGACCTCGGGTCGCAGGAATAAAAATCTCCCGAGATTTCGAATCATATCTTTGTCTTTGATTATCTATGATTCTTGCCGCGGAACGGTCTTCCGGAAGATTCATCTCTCTTTGGCTGCATACGTGGCTGGTCGACGGAATATATAGATCTAAGATGAAAATCTATTTTTTTTCAGAATTTATAGGATGACCGCGTTACCTACGGATATTTATACGCTCCTCCGATCTATCATATACTAGCTAGCCCAAGAGAGATAAATGAAATATAAAGATCGGATCGGAGATTTTGGACCGTACGACCAAAAATCTCCCGAGATTTCGAATCATTTCTTTCTATTTGGCTATCTACGCAATAGTTCGGCGGAATCTATAAATCCGAGATAGAGAGCTAGAATCTTTCAGAATCTATAGATTAGCCATTTCCTGAAATCTTCAATCTAAATCTCAGACCTTTAAGCTTCAGAATAAGAATCAAAAGATGCGGCAATCTTCAGGATTTCGACGAATTTATGATATCGTAGAAGGCAAAATACGATTATTTGCATAATTGATAGCAATAAAATCTCTGGCAATCGCTTGCCAAGAGAACGTTGGGGAGGGGAAGCGATTCGTAGATATATTCTAGATTATGGGAGGGAATTCGATTTGGGCCAAAATCATTGGGATTAATGACGTCTCTGATCTGATATCTCCTTGGCAAATCCCTTCAGATTTGCGCGAGAAGAATGATCAGCGGGAAAAAAAAAAATATATATTATAATTAATAAGACTGATGATTTATTCGATTATATGAGATTTCATGAAATATCAAGGGAATAGAGCCTCCAATTCTGTCAAATCAATTCGGATTTCGAATTGAAATTAGAATTTCATATATCCGAGATAGATTATATATATGATCATAGATAGAACGAAATAGAAATAGATCGTATCAAATTATTTGGATAAAAATCGTCAGATTCTAAGATATCTCTCCAAATCTTTAGATTCCAATCTATAAATCCGTCTCATCAAGAACGCCTCGAGATTGATTGCTTCTTGGAAGAAGAATTTGATAAATATTACAATGCCCCCGCATACATAATTCCCTCAAGATATAGGATATCAATAAGAGAGAAAATAGGATTTGGAATTCTATATATTGTTTTCCTCCCCATCAATTAGCTTGTCGTTACGCGTATATTCCAACGACGATATCCCGTTATTATAAGCAGCGGATCCGCTCTAATTCTATATATAAGAGAATTCATGACCAAAATCATCCAATCTAATAGATTCTGAAAGATTTTAGATCTCCGCCCCGGATCTTCGTAATCCGCATACGAATGATATGATCATAATTGATTTCGTCGTAATATTCTATTTCTAGAATTAATCCGTTGCCTATAATAGCAGAAGATATTTATTTGATAAAATCTATATAACGAGATTCTGAAAGATTTTAGATCTACGTCTCGGATCTTTATATTCCCAGCGCCGCCCAAATAGAAAATGAAAGAAAAATAATTCGAAATCATATAAGATTTTTGATCCTACGACCCGCGCATCTAGATCGATCTTTCCGCCTCATTTATCTTTGGTCATCTACGTAGCAACTCGAGAGAGCATATAAATCGTCGTAATTAGATACGATGAATTCCATTTCGGAACTATGAGCTCTTCCAAATAATCGTATCGAATAATATCGAAAAAAAATTCTTATTTGAATTCCAACGAATATTCTATAGAAGATTTTATATCTAAAGAAAATCCGTCAATCTAATAGATCCTAAAAGATTTTAGATATCCGTCTCGGAATTCGCCTTCTCCCGAATCGCCGCGCAAACAACCAAAATAAGATAAATATTTCGATTTCTCGAGAGATTTTAATCCCATTTGAGAATTTCCCTAAATTAATATTCCCAAATTGGGAGAAATATATATAGGATCTCGTATCATAGTAGAAATCCAAATATAAGATCCCATATTAATAGTAACCCAAGAGAATTCCTATTTATCTCTCTTGAACTATTTACACGACTATTCGGAAGAATATACGATATTAATTCATTATCCGGAATCTACGCGTTCCTCCGATCATTCGCGTCGATAACGAAAGATCATATAGAATCCCTAGAGTCTCGAATATATAAATCTGCACGAGAGCAAAATAACCAATCTAATCAATTCTGAAAAATTTTGCATCTCTGCCCCGGATGTATATCGAGTCTCCGCGTAGATCGTAAAAATGAGAGAAATGAATCGATTTCTCGAAAGATGTCGACTTGCACAACCGACTCATCCAAGCCGCTATTTATCTCTCTTGAATTATCTACATTGCGGTTCGGGGGGAACGTATAAATCTCCGTAGCTAGATATGGCCAATACTAATCTATCAAGCGAAGTGATGAAAATTGATAATTCAGTTGGCAAATTCATAGAACGAGAATCTATGATATAGATAAATCAATAAATCATCCAAATGACGTTCCGAATCTCCGATATCTCATAATCTAGATTCGAGAATGAAAGGAAAATCCAAATCAATATCATTAAAAATTTTATTATCAGAGATTTGAGGGCTATCCAAAATTCCTTCTCCCAAAAACAACCCTTTCGC
>CAJNIZ010045326.1:11824-45300 GCA_905231905.1 Symbiodinium pilosum | reverse complement strand
CTAAACCCCTAAACCCTCAACCTCCTGAGGGCTGGACCTCGCTGCCTTCGACATGGCTCGGCGGAAGACTCTAGCCAACCCAACCCTTCTGCAGCTGCAGGCTTCCCAGCATGTGTTTTTTTTACACAACTTGGGGGCTAACCCAAAACTATGGGGGTCCCTATAAGAAGGATTATAGCATTTGGGGGTCCATATTGGGGTCCTGGTTTTGGGGAAATGACCAAATAGGCTGGGAAATGTGTTATTCTTTTGTTGGTATCATTCCCGATTGGATGCCTTTGCTCAATCTCAAGGTACTGCACCTACGAAGACTAGCAGTTCCCCACGTCCCGGTCCACGCAAGTGGGAGTCTTGAGTGGGCCCATTCCGTTTCGCGCGAGACTTTTCCTGGACTCTTGCAGGGCCCCTTCCCGGAGCCCATTTTCCCGCATGTCATGCAGCTCCAGAACTGGAGCCAGTTGAGTTCGGTATTTGTCGTGGGGGTTTGGCACACTTTGCAGTTGCAGGGGTCAAAGATCACAGTTCGTGACATACCCCAGAAGATAAGTTTGGTGCTTATCCTCTCTCTGCCATATTGTTTGCAGTAAGCATCAAGGCAGTGTAACCCTCAAGCTAAACACGAAAACGCACCACTTTGCCAGCATTACCCCATCTATGTAATCGAACCCCTAGTGTAGAGGCCATTGTTGTCCCAGATTCCTTGTATAATGATGGTAATTTCCGAAAACAGACCTCATACTGATCGTGATAATCATCAAAATACCTGAACCCCAAAAGTATGTAGAATAATTGCCTTTTGGACTGTTTTTAGGGATTTGGGGCTATTATTTTACATACTTTTGGGGTTTAGGTAGGCACCTACAATTGCCTTTCAGGTACCCCCACCCTTAGCCAGAGTTGAAGTCCTGAAAGTGGCAGGCGCTATCCCCTAAGCAAGGGAATGCGGAGGAGGTGCGGCTTAGGGTGCAGGGTTTAGGGTGTAGTGTTGAGGGTTTTTTAGGGTTTAGGGTTTAGGGTCTAGGGTTTAGGGTTTAGGCTTCCGTGATGTTGAGGATAAGCGGTTTAGGGATGCTTGACCTAGGGTCTACGCCTGCATTGTTTCAAGCGTCTCATCGTTTGAAACATTCTGGTCTTCGAGCTGTGGAAAGAGCTTTGGTTCCTAAACCCTAAACCCCTACATCCCTAAACCCTACACCGATTTGTCGGAAGGGGTTAGCGTTGGAGGTTTTGAGGCGCGCCATGCTGCCAATTTCAAAGCTGAGCGCCTCCAGTCGTCTACAGTTCTTCAATAAACTACACCCGGGGTCAAGGTTTTGGATGGGGCATCTACTGGGTAGGCCCCTGGGATATTTGATATTTTCCCTAATGGCTTTAATAGGGGACCATATATACTAATATTTTTCAATGGGTTTTAGGGGCCAACCTAGCATCTAGCCCTCCTAATTAGCAGCTTTGTCTTGAATCCTGAATCCAGTCAGCTAGCTAGAAAAATGTAGAATCTCAGTATTTGCTGCATTGGCCCTTCATGCCGTTGGCAGCAAAATCAGCTGTAAGACTGGCATCTGAAAAGGCGCCTCCCTCCTTCCCTACAACCATCCCAGAATTGTAGATCTGCTTTGTTCTCATAAGCTAGGGTCTTTCATCTAGGGCCCGCAACGCTATATAATCCCTATTACAAGGCCTTCCGAAGGTGACTCCAGGTTTTGAAAAACCTCCATGGGCCTCAGACCGGGCCACACTTGTACATGCTGCAGGCTGCAGCAGCCAAAAGACCTTTCACAGCTGTAACCAGGAAAGGTAGTGCAATGGCTCAAAGATGAAGACAGTGCCCTAGGTTTAGGGTTTATAGTCCCCCTAAAGCAGATAGAATATGGCTTTGGGTATATTACAATAAGATTCCCTCATATACCCCAGATTCTATCTACTTGAGGGGGACTATAGGGTTATACTCCCCTTCCTCGGAGTCTAACAATATGGAGATTTGTATCAAAGGTCTGCAAGGCTACAACTTGCTTTCCAGAAACTGATACATTATTTGGACGAGGAGCGGCCTTCCTCGCAAGCAAGCATGCGGCGTCGGGCGTCCATGCCCAGCAAATCTGAACCAGAGGCGGTCTACCGTTTAGGGGCTTAGGGTTTAGAGGTTTTGGGTGTGTTGGGGTCTAGGGTTGAGGGCAGATGTCCACGTTTTTTTTCTCCCTGACTGCTAGTAGCTGCTAGTACGGAACGAAGGAATAGAACATGGAACATGACAACTAGCATAGTACATTTTATTGGGATGATGTAGGCATGGGCTACTGTAAGGATGTTCCCTACGAACAAGGAGTGAGTTCATAGTTGTGAGTCCTGCTATCTATCCGTCGGCAGAGAGCGTAGAAGTTCAGACCGCTCTTCCACATTTGCACAGCCATGAGTGGCAACCATGAGCATTCAGATTATCAGTCCACTGAGCGCCTGCCTACTTTGAAAGGTTGAACCGACCGCGCAGCACAAGCCTCAAACACACAAACCCATGTCCAGCATTTGGGTAAGTAATGCTTGCAAAGGGGATAGCAGGGAGCCACCGAGGGTGTTTGATTGTCTTTGCATCTTCCCCAACCCTTTAACTTTGTGCTTACAACGTGCCTGTGTGGAGGTGTTCGGGCTATTCTGCTGGAGTCCACAAGAAGTGGCGACCCTTCTTCTCAGATAATCCGGCACATTAGAAAGCCCAAAGTTCCTTAGACAGACATGTACTGTGCTCCCTTTACAACTACGTCTCACACTTTCAGTATCCACCAAAAACATGAGCAACCTGGTTTTTTGAAAGCCAGGGTCTTCACACTCTAGACAACGCAATACCCCCTCCGCTTTGTTGAAACACCCAGCCATGCCCTCAGGCCAAGGCAAAGGCGACCCCAATGCCAACTTTCCGAGACCAAATGAAGAACAAGGCACCGGCTGCATCAGAAGGATGTGGGGGTTTCCGAATATGAGGTGTCTGTGTTCGGGAGTTTGCAGTACTGATTTGGGGCCTCCGTAAGCAGCTTTTGTGTCTTGAGCTTGAATGTCTGGAAGTTTACAACACTGGTTTGGATGCGCTATGCATCCTCAGAGAGGACCTTGATTGGGGCGTTGAGAGGGTCGAGGGGCAGCAAGATCAGGAAGGCGGATGCCAGTGTGTCAGTGTCGCTACATGAAGAGCTGGGGGCTTTCGTACGCAAAGTAAGGTCGTGCTTTCCATGGGGTCCCTGCTTAGGGGATCTTTAGTATGCATACATGCTACAGCGACTTGATGCCGTTCCTACCTTGACCCCGCAATTATCCAGACTATCTTGCGCCGAAGGCTCCTGAGCAACGCAGGTTACCCAGGGCTTTTCGTACACTGTTACCCTTATGGGCTACGATTTGCCCAGCGTCTTCCATAGGCACATTGCTGCCTAACCCGACTATGATTGTCTCGACCTTTCAAGAGCCTAAAAATAGCCTGGCTGAATGGCTTCCAGTGAAGCACTATTACTCAAGGAGCGACATTGCACAAGGTCTCGAGAAGAGTTTGTTGACAGGGAGCCAACAGCTGAGAGGCATGCAGGTCTATGCCCACCATAGTTCCAAGAAGTCAAAGCCATCCGAGACTTTGCTCAAAGAATCCCGACATAACCCATAGTAACTTGGGACCCTATCATTCCTTCGTAATCCATACAATATGATAGTTGCCCCTAAGTAGGGGACCCCAATATAGAGCCCAGGATACCATAATCCTTATTTTGGGAACCCTAAAACAAGGTACCCCTAACCCCTACATAACCCTACATATCCTTAAATACATCCCTACATATCCTTGCATGTATATATGTATATGTGTATATATATGTATATATATATGTATATATATATATGTATGCTCGTAGGGTCTCTTCAAAGTCCCCGATTCTGAACTTTCCATCGCCTTTGTCATTGCCGCCGCAGGCGCGCGAAACCTTCCTCCGCAAGCGGAAGACCAATTCCGGCTCCAGGCTACACATTGATACCAAGGACCCTTGGGGGTTAGGGTTTACAGGGTTATGTAGGGATATTACCCCAATAATGGAGAATCAAATGGAAAAGAAAATGGAAACAAAATGGAAACTGGGATTATAGAGGTTGTTTACAGGGGTTAAAAGGGGCATGTATTAGTGGTTATAAAGGGAGAATGGAAAAGAAAATGGAAGCTACTGTTGAGGGTTTAGGGGCTACACATGGATACCAAGGACCCTTGGGTGTTCTATTGGGTTTATATTGGGGATATATTTAGGGGTATATAGGGGTAACTACTGTTTGGGTTTAGGGGCTACACATTGATATCAAGGACCCTTGCGGGTTATATTGGGGATATATTAGGGGTTGCATTGCAGATATAGTAGGGGTTGTATTGCAGGTAATGGGTATATATTCATGGTTATAATTATATAGGCATAATGGAAAAGAAAATGGAAAGTACTATTTAGGGTTTAGGGTTTAGGGGCTACACATGGATATCAAGAATTTTTGGGTGTTGTATTGGGGGTTCTATTGGGGTTATATTGGGGATGTATTCAGGGTTATTTCGAGACAATGGAAAAGGAAATGGAAACTACCATGTACACTCCCCCAAACTAACATGGAAGCCCATATAGCCCCCTTTTTAAAGGACTGTAGTCTTTATAGGGCCCTTTTTGGGTTTCCATGTTAGTTTCCGGGAGTGTAGGGTTTAGGGGCTGCACATTGATACCAAGGACCAAGCTTCCGGGTGGCTGTTAAGGAACAGGGGTTATCGGTTTAGGGGTCCAGGGTTTCGGGGTTTTGAGGTTCAGGCTTTAGGGTTGCTGCAAAAGAGCTGTTAAAGAAGACTACTATAGTATAGGTATATAGTAAAACTAGGGGTTTCCGTATTCTAGTAACTCATCTTAAGTTCCTTAACAGCAACCCAGGCTTCTCAAAGGCTTCTGTGCAGGTATTCTCCAGGTTTGTTTTGATTGCTGGTATTGGGGTAAGCCCATTTAGCTGCGGGTAGGGTAGGCTTTCGTGTCCACTGAGAGCAGGACTTTAACTAGTCACATTTTTGCAGGTCAGGGTACGCAGCTCAGGTTTTGGAAGGCATTTGTGATTTGATTTGGCTCTGTATCGGCAAAGCCTTGCTAATTCTCAAGGTGTTGTGAGGGTCCTGAAACGTATCTACTGTGTGGCTGCATGCAAAGCTTTATGGCGCACGGTTCCCCAAAGAGGTGCCAACACTTGAACAACTACTTCACTTGCTGAGATGTGGCTTTCAGAGCGCAATTGAAATGTGTACCCCTACTATTGGGAAACCCTAAACCTTACATGTCCCTATCTTTTATATATCCCGATATAACCGCCAGAACCCCTTTACAGGAAACACGCATATGCAGATGGGTGGCATGAGGGCAGTAATAGCAAAGGGCCTGGGTATGAACGCAATAGGACCTGTAGTCCCAAGCCCCGAATTCTAGGGCTTAGCGCTTTGGGGATAGTCCAAGTCCCACAGTTTCCAAGCCCTGAAGTTTCCTCACAAAACTAGAGTTCCAACCACAAACTCAAAAACCCTTTTCCTAAATTCGACTGGAGCGGCCACATTGTCAACAGGTGTCATGACAATAGGAATACGGCCCTCCTCTACCAAAAGCCCCATTTTACGAGACTTCCACTTGCTTTCCAGACTGCGGGTCCTGATTAACAATCACGAGGCATTTTACTCCCCATTCATGGGGTCGACCGGCAAACGCAGATCCCCAATTTCTGGAAAGCTTGAACCTCGAAGCCTGCACCCTATATGAGCTATATTCTAGACTCCTATTTGGGGTTATATGTGGGATTGTATATGGGAGTATTGTAGGGGTTATGGAGGGGGATACTCGGAGTGTAGGTTATAGCTCATGTGCATACTTCTTGCATTGATATCCTTATATCATTCCCAGTAGGCCTAGTACCCTTTAAAGCCTGACCCGCAAAATGGGCCCCCAAAAAATTCTGGAGCAATCCGATGGTCCTTTTTTCTGGGTGTCCTTTCCCCCCACCCCCAGTATTGGCATTTTGCCCTTGAGGCCCTAAACCCTAAGCCCCTGGGAAGGGGGTTTGGGGTGGGGGTTTGCAGGTTTCTTGGGGGTCCTAGGAATGAGGATTGATTTTTTTCGCAGTCTATGAGAGTTGATCGTCTTTATACCTACAATTTCTCATATAGACCTGACAATACCTGCAGTTTTCCAACCCTACACCCTAAACCCTAAACCTTTGGAGGATCCGGATCTCTTCCCCGGCCGTCAACTGCATCAGACCCGGCTTGCTCATGTCTGGTGTCCTCTCATGAAACCTCTGGGTCTAGGGCTTAGGGTTTTCATGTTTATTTATCATGAAGGTTCTGACCGGACATCGCGGTAGATTCTCAACTTCCCCCTAATAATAACCCCCGGCCATCTCCCAATGCCCCAGTATAGTACCACTGTATACTAGGGGGAATATTCATTCTTAGGGGATATAATCTCTAAACCCTCATTCATTCTTAGGGATGGGGATCGCACAAAGGACCATACAGGCAGGCCTGGGGACCCAACATGGTCTGCTTGTTCTTGTTTTTGGCATTCGGGTCCCGTTTTCGGGAAAGCCCTTGCCTGCCAACGACCTAAACCCCAAACTCTACCTTAGACCCCCAAAGGCCTTCAGTTTTAGGACCCTATGGTATAATTCTTTATATGAAATCCTAAACCTGAAGTTTTTTGGGGACTAAGGTAGGCCCTAAACCCTACAATGCGCTGGGACATTACTGCGCTTAAACGGCATTTGCTGCTTTGTAGCTCTACGGCCTGGGTATTGAGGGTGTACTTGGAGGGCCAGGGGGACGTTGTAAGTAAATTAATAATCCCTATAATAACCTATATGGCATCCCTAGTTATCCTCATTATTAACCTGCTTACGAAGTCCCCGTGACCCTCCAAGTAGGTGTAGTGTTGGGTTTCATGATGCCGAAGCATAGGCAAGAGACTTCAGTTATGGGTGCTTCGCAAACGGTCATGTCTGGGCTAGCAGCATGATGCAGGCCAGGGTATTTTGATCGTAGTGCGTAGATAATGCCTGCAGTTGTTGATCAAAGGATGGCCCTTGAATTATTCGTCACTTGGGTGCTATAGTTCTCCCTCGAGCCACCATTTTGAGACGCCGCCGCGTATCTTCGGTCCGACGTTCAGTAGGTTCAGAAGTTCACAGATGCAGTCAGAAGAATGAGCTATCTCAGTGCCTCAAGTGAATAGACGCTGACCTCAATCCCACGGCAGCGTTCAAGTGACGATATCCCCTTCCAGATCGTCATGCAGTAGGATCGACGTCTGATTCCAGGCAGCTGCAGTTTCCCAAAACCCGAACCAGGGATTCCACATAGTGAAAACCGCTGAAGACAAGGAAGCTTTTTTTCCCGGGGCCATGGTTGGAAGTAATTTTCAGAGACTAGAACCCCCCGCTAAAGTAATGTTCCTTTTTGCTGTGGCCCCAGGTTTGACCTAGTTTTCTAATCACAGGCCGGTGAGGCTCTTCCGAAGATCTAGCTGTGTCAGCTTCAGAATGTCAGCCATGTCGCAAGGTTTCATTCGAAATTCACCAAGAAGCTATAGTCACGACCCCTCCTCCTGCATCAGCTGCAAAGTCGAAATCTCAAAAGTATACGCTTCGGGTAGACCACACAACCTTGAAGTCAGCATAAGCCTCACAGCCTTCAAAGTCCACTATGTCCAGACCATTTCTAACCCTGGATATCCTGCATTTTGTTCCAAAGCGATTGAACTTTGAGCAAGAGAACCCTGGGCCAAAACAAAGATGCAAAGCCTTGCAATGCTGAGGCTGCCAGAATCTGTGAAGGCACTGGATATCCCAACTGCCGTTGACTTCTTCCAGTACCACGACAAGGCTGGCACTGAGCACGTACCTACCTTCATGCTCTTGGATGTGGAAGGTGGAGAAGTAGTACTGTACTGTCCTTAGGAGTTATTTGTATTTTTTATTATAGTATAACCCTAAGGAAATATTGAAGATATTATTCTTATTATCAGTCTAAGGAGATTACAGAATAAGGCCTTAAAGGTCAACCTTGAGTTTCCAACTCCAGCCACACACCGTTGCTCCACTATCCACGAAAGTGGCCTGGCGCCTACTATGAAGAAAGGTTGAGTTAAGCACTTACGAACATAATCTTCCTCAAGCCTGGAGAACAATCAAAAAACATCTGCGCATTCAGTTGCGTATCAAAGGCCACATGTTTTATGCCAACCGCGGCTGCAGAAGTGAGCATTGTTATATGGCTTGTAATGTAGGAAAACTTTTGCATGATCCGCAGCTAGACCGCCTTAACTGCACTGCGCAGGTGCGTGCGTACGGCAACACAGGTGCAAATTGCTGGCTGTTGCTTGAGGGTGTGGCCGGTTGAGGTTCTCAGAGACCATGGTCAAGACAGCAGGGTAGGAGAAAATTGCGGAACAACAGAAAGCTTCACATTGTTTTTGGTCAGCCTGTACTCAGCCACGCTTTGCGGCCTGTTGCTGCTGCTACCGACCACCACCAGTGAGAATGTTGAAGTTAGTCTCTCTGTTAGCAGCTGAGCAGGCCGCCTGGACCGCCAGACCTTCTCCGACATGCTTTTCGCCATATCCCAGGGCAAGGAACGGGCAATTCCATCCCCAAGTGGCTGTCGCTGCAAGTGACGGTATTTCAGGGACCAAGAGATAAGGTAAAGTAAAAGGATTCTGCAAGTATTTTAGGGGCCTCTCTCCGGGCTCTCTAGAGACAATCCTATGAAACCAGCTCCCAAAGGGGTAACAATCAAATCAACATGGAAGGTCCGCGTAAGATCTCCTAGAAGGTCCCAAAATACTGGCACCCTTTGTGTCGCGACTCCTTGAGGCATGCGTACTCTAAAGATGCTCTAACTTTAGCAAAGTTTCGCTGGATTTCGAAACACTTGTTTGGGCAGATCCGTACAGAAATTTTTGGATGGCCAGCAGCAAGGCCGCTGGACAAGATGGGTTTCATTGAGCCCGGAGCTAACAGAAAGAAAGTTTGTGCTGAAACCTTTCAAAGACTCAGCTCACTCCATGCTAGCTTGCGTTCTGCTCAACATGGAGCTTCATCGGGTCATTGTTGACTGGCGTTACTGTAGCAAGGATAGTGCTGTGACAAAGGCGTCAGCATTGATCCGCAGGAGTATATGACCGCCGAATGGTGTGATGCAATCTTTGATGCCTTGGAACTTGGTCTGCACAACTTTGCAACCTCCAATATGTACCCCCTTGTTGACTGTTGATTGGAGGGACAGTGGTCTTGCAAGGGGTTACTTGTTTGATTGTTCGGGGGAGGGCTTTCATGTTTGAGTGCTGACTTTGCAAGTAGCATGGGCGCTCTTCTGATCATTGCCAGCGACTGCCCTGCAATCAGCACAATTCGCACTGCCATTTATCAATGCCGGCGTTTTTCGGTTTTGGTTCTTCTGACTTGTGATCTGGGTCATATTCCAGCGCAGAAATGTGCGCCAAGGACTATGAACATGCAGGGGTCCTGGACCAAGACCAATTTCTGGGCTACTTGGCGTCAGCACAGTTGGATAATGCTTATATTGTAACTATATAAAGCCTTTGATATGAACCCTGGTATAGACTGTTAGTGGGTGGGGGGCAGGACCCAGTCTAAACTCTAAACCCCTAGTGTTCCGAGTTTGCATTTCATTTTCCTTACATATTATTCTCCAATATTGGGGCAGTAAACCCCGGGGTTAAGCCCATACAGCCTAAACGGGGTCTACACTTCCAGCTTTGAAACCTGCTGCATTGGACGGTCTGGTGCTGACTTGAAAAAATCTTGGAGGTGCCCGGGTCGCTACAAGAAGGGTCAGAAGTCCCCCTAGTTGAGGGTTTAGGGCTTAGGGCTTAGGGTTATAATCAGGTATAGCTATAGCTATGGTCCCTAAACCCTAAACCCTACTAGCCCCAGCTACAAAAAAAATTCCTGGGAACCGCCAAGTAGCTGTACATTCTGACTCTTCAGGACAGCTCCTCAAGCCTCTCGTAGCATAGTCTCTGTAGTCCGGCCGCAGTTTGGGGATTTAAGGGTGTAGGGGTTTAGGGGATTAGGGTTTAGGGTTTAGGGGTTTAGGGTTTAGGGTTTAGGGGTTGAGGGTTTAGGGTCTGCGCTCAGGGTCCCCCAGTCTGAGCACATAGGCGTCGGGGTCTCAAGCCCGTCCAAATCAGGAACCCATTCCCACCCCCAGAGGGCCACGTGCCTGACACTCAGAAGAAGTCAAAAAGCTCTACCCATGCAGTGGCCCTGAAACCTAACCCTAAACCCGCAACCTTACCCCTTTGAATGCTGAAGTGACGAAGTCAATGGCCTCTGTCCAAGAGCAGCTTTCGTTTGGAAGGGCAGCTGGAAAATGAGGGCCATTAAAAATAGATCCCCTCTCCAAAATAACAGGGAAGCTGAGGTAGACCCCTCCCCGACAAAAGTAGTCTTTGCACGCCTTTCCGGGGATTTCATATTAGTTTGGGGAGGGTACCCTAAGGTATGATAAGGGGATTTTCATTACCCAACCCCATAATTCAGCCCCTTCACCGAA
The DNA here is from genome assembly GCA_905231905.1 of Symbiodinium pilosum. Lineage (NCBI taxonomy): Eukaryota > Dinophyceae > Suessiales > Symbiodiniaceae > Symbiodinium > Symbiodinium pilosum. Next base: position 34,697 of record CAJNIZ010045326.1, on the reverse strand, counting down.
AGTCCCCCTTAAAGAAGATAGCATATGGGATATACGGGGATCTTATTATAATACCCAAAGCCATATTCTATTTACTTAAGGGGGACTACCACGTGGTCATGATAGGGTCCTAACTTGAGGGGTTGGCTGGGGTAACTACAATCACCTTCTTCAAAGAAAGGAACCCTTACAAACCTTAACCCCTAAACATTGGGTACTGCCCGCACCCAGTAACAGTCTATATTAGGGGTCCTATTAAGGGCTATATATAAGTATATTATAATTACTATCCAACTGTTACTGATGGGGGGCAGTACCCAACCTAAACATTAATTAAGGATTTTGCGGACAATCGCCTGGGTCTAGAGACCCTTTATGACTCACGCAGGCATAAAAGAGGCGTGCAAATCAAAACGTTAATTAAGGTTTAGGGTCTAGGGCTTACTTGGAGGGTCAGGGGGACTTAGTAAGTAGGTTAGTAATCCCTATAACTCATATAGTAACCCGAAGTATCCCCACAACTAACCCACTTCCTAAGTCCCCCTGACCCTCCAAGTAGACCTGAAATCCTATACCCTGAACCACTTTTGCAACGCAAGGCTGGGCCTTCAGTTCGTGCAACAACTACATCAGCGACATCCGGCGTCGCTTCCACACTGTGGCCTGTCTGTTAGATCTTAGTTCTTGGGTTCAGGGTATAGGGTTTAGGGTTGAGGCTATAGGGTTTAGGGTTCGGAATTTAGGGATCCAAGTACACAAATGATATCTACATTGCACCTTAAAGTCTTTAGCAATTACATACATTGGGCCATTTGGATCCCTGGGGTTTCCCCATAAGACTTAGATCTCTCTAAGGCTCCACGTACCCAGACATTCGGGCTTCAGGTCCCCAAGACCATTCAGATCATAGCATTTGGGACCTCGAGCTCCAGTTTTTTATCTGGTCTCAAGCTTGAGTGCTCTTGCTGAATTCAAAGACTGCAAGGGGTCGGGGGTTTAGGGCTTAGGATTTTGCACCCTCAACGCTTGTAAGTCGCGAATACCCTATGTTAAGGATTATGTTCCATGGCTTTGGGATCCTAACCCAGGGGTACAAACCATAAGAGTACAAAGGAAAACCCCTGAAACCATAAGAGTACAATGGAAAAACGCTTGAAACCATAAGAGTACAAAGGAAAAACCCCTGAAACCATAAGAGTACAAAGGAACCCCCTGATGAATTGTAGAAAGTCGGGAGTGCTGAGGGCCGAGGGAACCCGCCTGTTCCAGGCTTGCTTTGGGGAGAGCCAGCCTTCTATAGATATCATAATATGGGTTTAGGGTTTGGAGGTGTATATATATATATATCTATACCAGAGAACATAATCCCAGAAAGCCCTGAAAGGGCCATCCCGTGCATTCTGAGGTGAAGGAAACCGAGATGAGAGAGCTTGAGCCCCAGCGAGGGGCTTCTAGATAGTGATAATTTAGGTCCATCCCTCCTACTGTATTTATTAGCCCCTGAATCTGGAGTTGCTAGGGCCTTAATATAGCTACAACAGTCCTTTGTGGTACCGAATACTGTGCGGGTGAGTGACCTTACGGGTCATACCCGCTAATTGGGGGGGAGTTGGTGTTACAGGCAGCGCTTGTGGGACAGGGTGGACGTGTGTGTAGGGGGTTGTGGGTGCGGTCCTCAACAAGGACTGGGTAGGGGACAAACTCGGGTGAAGGGCCGCCCTGACACGCAACGTGTCCTTGCGAAGAGTAACTGTATGACCTTAGTTTGAGAACATGCCACCTCTAATATGAAGGTACCGCAAAATGGCCCGTACTCCTTAAAGCAACCTGTGTCAGTTTCCGTCATTAGGGAATGCGTCTGATGTCGTTTCCAACAGGCGTAGCATGACGGAGTTTCTCATCTAGATCCTCTGAAGCCAAAAGGGCGCGGACAAAACAAATAACACCGGGGCACTTAATGTAGAAGCCTGCGTAGTAAGTAACATACCAATACAGTCTTCAGCGCTTTCAATGGCAGCTTACGGTTCATGTGAAATGAGCACACGCAAAACCCATGCACCGCATTCTTCTTCGGAACCTATCCTAAGCTTTGGTCCTCTTACTAGGGCCTGTTAGGGTATTTCTTCTATGGGTACAGATCTTGCGGGTTAAGGATGTTGCAGGCGGGCAGGTGCAAATACAGCCAGGCTCATTGAGCATTCATGTCTTCACTCACCTTTATTGTTGCAGCTTTTTTGCAGAAAGATTTCAGCAGACGGAAGGGTCTGCTGCAGTCTTTCCCGAACAACGAGTTTCATGGGCTGTCCATCAGACTGCATGGCTTTGGGGTTTCATCTGGCTGCCCACTACTTGATTATGTGATACTTCAAGCCAATGCATAATTTTCCGCTTTTGATTGTTCAGGGCATCTCGGGGGGCATGAATTTGGGCAGGCTGCTGACAAGCTTGGGTGCGACGCAGGGTGCAGCCCCTCCGATGCAGCTCAGTCTTACAGGTTGTTGGGATGGAGCCCTATAGTCGCTCATGGTGTCGCCCCCTCCCCCCCAATAGCAGGGGGATGTTCATATTCTTTTCCGTACTTCATGCCTTGCTCACAACTATCAAGAGATTTGGTGAGACAATGTGAGATGTAGAACCTGGTGCTCGTAGATATTAAAGAGTTTAGGGGTTGAGGTTTGTTGTTGGGGCGTTTGGGGCTAAGGGTTTAGGATTCCTTGTCGAGAGACCTGCAAACTCCTTGATGGTAAGGGCTGCGCTTTGTAGGATGTGGATTCCAGATTGCCAGGAGTGCTGAGGATTTTTTTGCGCTTGAGTTGCACCGTTTGGGGCGTGTGTGCCCGCACCAATATAACTGCTGTAGCTCTGAAACAGTTCCAGCCCTCAACCCTCAAGCTCACACCGTCCCCGCACGATCCCCACCCTTGCCGCAAAGCCCACGTCGCCGCTAAATTGAAGCTTCTTCAAACGTAGATTCTCTTGTGCAGGCCTTGTGCGGAAGTAGTATCTGCCGGCCCATGTAGCAGACTTTGGTGCTGATCATCCTCACGTAAGTACGTGCCCGATTGACAAAGCCGCAGGGCTTCTCGCAGCAGTTCCTGGTCAACAAGGAGGAGCGCCACTTCAGAGTGACAGAAGCCCAGAAATCTTGAAGCTTCCTGGTACAACAAGAGCGCGGACATATGAAGAGTATGTGCAATACATTGCATGTTGAGTTCCACAGCCCTGTAGCTCTCGAATTTGCAGGAAAGGCGTGCCCAGGACGTTTTTACATACGGTCCTCAAGAGGGATCTGCCCTTGTGGCTCTTGACATACTGTGAACCCAGAAGTCCAATCCACCAATCCAAAACAGCTCGATGGGACTCCCTACAAGGAGCTGTGGTTTGTTGTCGACACTTGCAGCATCCAGCTGTCACGCTACTCAGCTACATCCCAGAAGTTTGAGGCAAGCTTTGCGCGATCCGAACACTTGATATGGTTTTGTGTGTAAGATCACCAGCGGGTACGTGGAAGTGTTCCCTCTTCTCATTCTTGTAGGAATGCGTTGAACGTGTGAGGACATGTTGTGGGATGATTGGATATGAGAAAATCTGGACGGGCATGTGTACCAATGTGTGCGCCTGAAAGTTGAGAGCGCGGCAAGTACATGTTTCAGGAAACGCAGGCAGTGAGCGTTCAGGGGACGTAGTTGGGTGTTGAACAGTTCTGAGAGAAGCTCACAATAATTTTCATGGGTCTCTCTGCCTGAAACCCAAATGGGAGTTTCCCAAAATTATGGGTACCTTTTTTTGAGTGGCCCCATACTAAAAAGATTGTAGTATATTGGGGCCCAAATTGGGGTCCCCCTTTTTTTGGGAGACTACCAAATGTACAGCTGTAACAAAGCCAATTGAGCGGCGCCCAAAACCCCTATGAAGGATTTTTATAAGAGGGTTCTCATATCGATGCTGGATGTTGCAAGAACTGGTGCGTGCGTCAGTGCACGTCAGCATTTTGCAGGCACATTGTCCGCGATAGCTCGCGATGTTAGCTTAGCAAGAGTCCTCTGCGCGAATCTGGCAAGGCGCGCGCGTCTGTAAAAGTTGGGCGCTTCAGTAAAACCTGTTGTTTTTCACTCATATCTCATTCGCGCTAGCTCGCGTCAGTGCAAAAGAGCGGCAAGAGCTCGCGATGTGCTGGCGCTGGGACCGCGTCAGCAAAACGTATGGTTCCGCGATAGTGATTGATACGAGAACNNGGTTCAAAGGGTTTTGGCCACGGCTTAATTGGCCGGACCCCAGAAGCAGAAGTATAGCCAAGGAGACTATTTTGACCTATTTTGAGAAAGCCACATGTATTTCTAGAGGTTTAGGGTTTGGAAGTCTGTCAAAGATGGGGAGTCTCCCAGGAATCTACCCAGCTAGTCCTGCCTTTCCTGGGTTCGATCTACCGGAGCAGGGCCGAGCGCATAGAGATGCCCTTTGCCGAAGCCTTTGCCTACAGCTTTATCCTTCAGACTCTTCAAGGCTTTTGGGCCTATAATCTACAGTAAGGTCTAGGGTTTAGGCGGTTTAGGGTTTTGCCCTCCAAAAAAGAACTGCCTCTACTGGTCCCCAGACTTTGCCCTGCTCTTTTTGAAGCCACTACAAAAGACCCTCACACCCCGAGCCCTTCCCCGCACGAACTGCAGGACATTCCTTAGACGATGCTGGGCAAATCCTCAATCAGAGGATTTTACGTCCTCCACCACCAACTAATTGGTATCCTATTATATGCAGCATATTGACAGATATACAGTCATTATTTATTGTTGGAGTTGGGGTAACCAAAATCCAAACCCGACGAGCTGCAGCCCAAGCTGGTGAATCACGTAAATCCCAGACTCCATACCCTAAACCCTAATTCCGAAACTCTTGACCCCATGATGCTGAAACATCCTGATCAGCTTGCAGCAAGGGCATGAGCCTGTGATGCCAGGAGCCCGCTCAGTTGAGAAACCCCATGTCAGTCCAGGTAGAAGCCCTGTACCCAAAAACCGTGCATAATGTTTTTGACCCGTGCAGACTTCCCTCAACATCTACGGAGAGCTGCGTAACACTTCCTCGGTGCTGGTAGGCCATGGAGGGTTATAAGTCCCCGCCCCTATAGCAGCGGCTGCAAAACTTCAAGAATATCATCGTCTCCACGTTTTTCCCTATCAGCAGCCAGAAAGTACAGAAGCAGCTGTCGCCTGAGGAAAAGCCTGCGATGATCTCCACGAACGCCTCGACCTGGACAAGACAGGGACACTGGAGATGCAGGAGCTGCTCGAAGGGATACACGGGGTTGCGGCGTATGGTTGCGGGTCCAGGATTTAGGATCCAGGGTCTACACTCCCACAAATTAACAAGAAAGCGCAACGGGGATGTCCTGTTAAAAGGGGCGTCCGCCAGTTTTGCGGACGGCGCCGTGGATGGACAAAATCCTGCCAGAGCTGCAACCTATATACTATACTATAATCTACCATCATATACTATCATATACCATAATACACCATATTCTACCCTGCTTGACATAGGGGTTGGACTATGGTGGGTTGGTTCAAGGCTGTGAGTTCAGCATGTCAGCATGGGACCGAATTCTGGGCTGGTATGTAGGCTACAGACATATGATTAGTTTTATTTAGGGATACCATAGTACCCAAAATAAGATTATATCCTCCTTAAGGGGTATAGTATTTTGTATCAGGAATACAATCTTACTAGGCTCAACCACCTAAGAAAATGCTAGTCAAATGTAGAGGGCGCACTGAGGTGCAATAATATGCTCTTGGGGAATTGAGCTTCAAGAACGCGCAGGGCGGGCGTCTGGAAGTTGACATCTTCTTGACTGACGTGACTTTTGGAGTCTTACTTTGTGTACAAGATACCAAACAAGCTGACACTTACAGGGGTGGGCCAGTTTGTGGCACGATCCTTGGGGCTGTGATAGATTTTGGTATTTCAATTTTTCTTTCATATGCCACCATGAACGCTTTGTGTCCTTCTAGGACCTTGCAAAAACCAGAGAAACACTGCACAGGAATGATAATCCATCTCTGTATCTACGCATCCATAGATAATCTTGTTGAATCCATATAAATATCTTCTTTCATCCACATACCATATAAACTTACAAACGGCCCACATAATTCCTCGATGTGTGAGACCCTCACCTGCCCACCCACACCCACAGAGGGGGAAGGGCCACCCCCAACCCGCGCCCACACAATACATTTGTGCACCATACATATATACATATGTATGTCATGTATCCCGGATGTAACCTGGAGCAAGTGATGAGCTCTGATCCCGTGATTGTTGGACCGCCCAGGTTCCTAAACTGGATGTATCCTGGGCGCGAGCTGCGCCAGCTACAGCAGAAGCTGGACAACCTCCGCACCCAAGCTTTGAAGGTGTAATTAGGGTTCATGAGTTAATAAGATTTAGAGCTTAAGGCCTAGTTCGCCGAATTGCAATGATGGTTATGTTGCAGGAGCAGAAGCAGCGGCAGTAGCAGCAGGGGCTGTGGCAGTGGCGATGATGACCACTAAAAACTAGCTTGACCAGGAGTAGGAGCAGCAGCAGCGGCAGCGGCGAGTACTAGACGTGCTAGTCGTCGTCCACACATGTCCACACCCATCACCCCAACCAACCCCGAATCCCTCACCACCACCATGGCCACGGCGAGGAGCAGAAGCACCACATGTTTCTGTTGTTACGCTGATCCTAGCCATGGTGGTCATCAGCAAGAATGGTAGGAAGAATAGGGTGCAAGATGCTAGTGGCAAAGCCTGGCATCTGCATAGTTGCATGAACAGGACCACTACTTGGACGGTCAGGGGGATTTAGTAGGGGGTTTAGGGTTTGAGGTTTAGGGTTTAGGGTTGGGGGTCAGGGGGATTTAGTAATTAAGTTACTAACCCTATATAACCCATATAGTAACCCCAATTGTTCCCAGTATTAACCTACTTACTACTAAGTCCCCCTGACCCTCCAAGTAGGTCACAGAGACGGACAGGCACGAGTATGCTGGTGAAGGGGGTCCGCGCATGGATTTGTTTCGAGTGCTGGAGGTTCGCAGAGGCCAGGTTTGATTTCATGGGGTTGTAAAGGCTTGATTTAGTTTTGCACCATGGCAAGGGCCGTTGTTGCAGTTTTGTAGATTTTGCGCAGGTGAGAAAGACAATTAGAACTTCGTGACTGCTCTGTGTCAGCGGTTCTGCACTTTATAATGCTACTGCCTTAATGTACATTTCCAATTGCGGAGGTTGTCCTTTGTAGACCAGGGTCGAACACAATGGCTCGAATGCAGGCAGATGTGCAGACTCCTGCATCTTGGTCTTCTGTGGGCCTCCCCGTATGCCAAATTACCTATAGCTTAATAATAGCTATTCTCGTCGCATGCTCCTGCAGTCGGAAGAGCTTGAGGGAGGGCTTGGGGGAGCTTAAAGAAGAGTTAAAAGGGGGAGGTTATTATGAAAATTTCACGCCTCCTTTAATAGATGTCGTGAAGCGAAAAAGAAAAGGGATGTGTTAAGAAGGAGCTGAACGGGGCGCTTTAAGGGAGCGCTTGAAGGGGAGGGAGCAGTTATAACCCACGAGCCTGCGGGGAATTGGGGTCACAGGCAGGGTTCAAGAATCTCGCATACTTCCAGGTAAGCAGCAACCTGAAGACTCTGGTGACGACTTGGGTGTGGCGGAAGATGGCCCCTTGGACAACATGTTTCCGTCCAACATGCGTGATGGACAAAATCCTTTATGACCCGGACCCAAACATACCAAAACATCGAAATTGTCCTCGCATAGTATACTAGGGTATGCAAAATGTTGTCCATCAACAGTATTGTTGAGGGTTTTCTCGTCCAATGTTTCCGAGATCTTGCTGTGACCACGGGTACTATTTGTAGATAGCATTTCTTAGCATTATTACTGTGCTAATTGTTACAATACTTTCCCCTTCTCACGCTAGCTGCTGCCCATGCTTGTTATGAATCCGGATGTCATTGCAGTCGCTATACGTATTGGTACGTCTTGGTGTTACTGTTGCCATGCTCTTCAGATTGCTGTTTAGTTTCCTTTGGCGTTCTGTGTAAAAGAGGCTTGTAGGGTTTGCGCAGGAGATCATGCATGTCATGCTGTGAAGTGGATGCATGTTGCATCAAGTATCCGGGCTCATCAGGCATCAACAGATTGGTCTGAAATTGGCTAGCCCCTGGGGCTTGGTCTTTACAACTTTAGGCTCCTGGATTTGAGGTGTCAACGGGGCAAAATTCATATGATTGAAATAAACCCTAAGGGTCCAAGGACCCAAATAATAGGGCTTTACGGCCCAAGTACTATAATATTACTGGTATTTGCGCCCTAAAACCCTGTTATTTGGGTCCTTGGACCCTTAGGGCAAGTTCCTGAAGCCCCAGACCACTTCTCAGGATATTGAAAGCCCACATAGCTTCAAGCTTCCAGGATCCAGGATTATTCTTCAGCACATGGACCGTTCAGAACTTTGTTGGGAAATCCTATACCATAATATACCATAATATATTATGTTATACTTTAATATACCATAATCCACAACAATATACCAAAGTATATTAGAATGAGCTATAATATACAGTGGCTCATCCTGAAAACACGGAATGTTGCCTTCGTGGTTGTTGTTGGGACACGCGAAGGCGCCGCGAGAGACTAGCTATCCCAAAGGGTCCAAGTACTCAATAATTGGGTACTTGGGTTTTGGGCCCCAAGCCCTAGACCTTAAAACCTAAATCCTAATCATAGTACGGGTTTTGGGTCAGTATATGATTATTTGGGATTTAGAGCCTTAGGGTATTGCTAGCTCTTCCAGAACAAGGTAGATGTATGGCTGTGAGCTTGAGTGTGTAGAGGAAACTAGTTAGTTCCCTATGTAGGAGCCCGAACAGCTACCAAGAGTGAGCATGCAGAATTGCACCAAAAATCAACTTTTGATTGAGCCTGCAGCTGTACGGCGAACAAAAACTGACTGCCAGGGTGCATTATGCTTATCGTTCCTCGAACCGAAAACCCTAAACCCTAAGCCCAAGCAAGCGGCCCTACGCCTGACATCTTGGAGGCTACAAACCTGCCAAGAGGCCAATTTGGGAGCCCCGGCTGAGTTTTGAGAGTTCATGTGGGGGTCTAGGGGTATATAGTAGGGTTTAGGGTTTCCTAAGAGTAGGGGTACCCTTTTGGGGCTCGCCATGATAAGGACTATAGTGTATCAGGGTCTATATTGGGGTCCCCCTACTTTGGGAGACTACCATGTGCAGTTTCGTTAAGGGATTCTTGCTTCTTGAGATTCATGACGCACAGGACGCAGATACACCTCAGAAGAGTCTGGCAGGATAAGGAGGGCAGATTTTGCCATGTCAGGGTGTCAAGGGTCTAGGGTTCAGGGTGAAGTTAAGGCTGGAAGGAATGTATCTTGGGATAGTCCAAAACAGCCCAAAATCGGACCTACAGCTTTGAACCTCACACACTCAGAGCTGGGGATCTCTAGCCCTCATTCCCTACTGGGGGTCAGTAGGGTTTACAGGATTTAGGGTTCAGGGTTGGCAGGGAATAAGGGAACACAACATATAATGTAGACCCCTGATTAATAAACCTCCTCCCCTTGATAGGGTTATAGTAGGGATCCTAATTTTAAGGCCCTTAAATGGGGGGGGCTTATTAATCAGGAGTCTACATTAGGGAGTTATAGGGATGATTATGTTCCCGTATTTCCTACGCCCTCCAGTAAGAATTGTCTGAAGAACGATTACGGGGTTTCGGGTTTGGGATGTCAGCCGGCTCTAGGGATCTTTACGCTCCTAAGCTTGAAGCAACACCTCTCACCAAAGCTCTTGGCTTTGGGAGCTTAGGGTTCGAGAGTTAAGGTCTTGGAGGTGTAGAGATTGGATTTAGATTAGGATTTGGGAGTCAGGTTTCAGACAAAGTTTATGGATTAGGATCCAGGATTAGAGGCCTCAGTCCAGGTTCACAAAGTTTAGAGGTAGTTCTTCACACCCAACTGGAGGAAGTCCTCTCGAAGAACCTGGTGGTGCTGGAGTTCACCATTGCGGCTGCGCACCTCTTTTTCCAATGTAGTATCAGGATCTCCCATTTACCCACATAATGGCCTTTGACCCGAGTATAATGGATGTTATGGATATTTGAGAGGCCTAGGTATATATGTGGAGCACTTGCAGACATGTACCTCGCATATTGGGTTCTGGTTCATGCAGCCCGGCAATTGGGAACCACTGAGCTCGTATAGTCTTGTGACTCTTGCCCTCTTTCCAACATTTGTTCCTTTGGAAAAAAGTGGCAGTGACAGATTCCTTTAAGCCTGCACTGTTCTCCATCCTTGCATGTTCCCGATGCACATCTGCAGATGTAGCTTGCTCATGTTCACTAGTACGTGCTGAGCCTGTCACACCTGAAGCACTAAACCAAACTGCCAGGTGTTTCTGTCAACCTAGGTACCAGCCTAAGATCAAGCATCTGAAGGCCCCTTGGCTTTATAAAGTCCGAGAAGGCTGAGTGAGTTCAATTTGGGTTTTGCCCCGAAGCTGTGTCGACATCGTTGTTTTGCGATTGGGGCAAGGCCTTCAAGACTAACCGATAAGCGTGCCTTGCTTCTAGATTGATAATGGGGGCTACGTAAACCTATGTAAACCCTTCTGTTAGTAGGGAATGAAGAAATGGGTCACAGGAGTATCATCTCTGATCGTCTAGGGACTTCTGTAGGCCCATTCCCTTATCTGAGTAGCCACGAGCAAGTCTTGCAGCAGTTGCAAAACATAAGAATTGCCACGGTTACCGTGGAAGCTTGAATAATTAGCAATGTTATCCAGGGGAACCTATCCTCTTATCATCCTTTCACAGTCATACTATGATACGCCCGCACACCTATTCTTGGTACTTAGGGCCCTCGACTCGGGAAAAGAGTCTTCCAAGTTGAGGTCACCGGCTTTCCTTGGCATGTCTGATCGCAGGGCCGTTCCTGTGATCCCCTCGTAATCTCCATCTGTCTTGGCTCCTGAGCCCTAAACCCCTAAACCCTAAACCCTTGAGGATGCCCAAGGACGCTTTAAGCTGACAAGCTCTCATGTGAGCCATTGTCTAAACTTCTAGTATCCCCTTAATACGCCCTACAATACTCCGCTATACAGTCCCCTATAAAATCTCTTCAAAGACTTTAGACTATAGCTCATGTGGCATGACCTTGGACTTGCTGCATGGTAGTAGTCTTTGCTCACATCTTCTTTAGGGCTGGATTCTCAAGAGACTAGCGCTCGAGGTTTAGGCCAAGTGTTACTTGGGGCTTCCCAGCAGAGCCCTAGACCCCAGGGATGCATAGTCCCCCTTTAAGTAGATGGAATATGGGGTGTATGGGGATCTTTTATAGTATACCCAAAGCCAAATTCTATGGGGATCACCGGGGAAATTAGGATGGCTGCTGATAAGGAAACCATCATGGTCTTTTGGTCAAGTAATGACTGCCATGCCGCTGTCATACGTGTCCATTCAGAACACTCGGAGGGTCAGGGGGACTTCCAAACAACGCTACTAGCGGGATAGCTTTGAGTACCATTTGGCTTTTAGGGATTATACGTATACTTCTAAGTCCCCAAGCCCTCCAAATACGGACCCTGATTTTGCGGTGGCTATTCATGCCGCGATCGCTGCAGCTTGTCTTGGAAGTGCGCGACGCTTAGTCGAACACTTACGTCCTCGAGTATTCCTATAGGAACGTATAATGGCCATGACACCGATTACTTGACTAGAGTTCTTCCACTATATGATGCTAAGTATGGTACAGAGGGTTGTAGCAGGTGTGGTAAGGCTAAGGATGTCCATGAGATGCACTAAGCAATGTCCAGCGTGTTGCATCTTGTGCGCCACCTATGATCCCTTTCTCATCGGACTGTGATCTGCAAGGTCCACCTTCTGACGTTTCATGCTTGTTGGTTGAAGAGTGTAAGCACAAGCCTTATAAGCTAGGTTGGGCCCCACCCACTAATGGTGACCACAAGAGATAGTGGCAACTATATTAGGGATTCTATATATTCCTAATATACCACTATTAGTGGGTGGGGGCCTAACCCAACTTATAAGCTGCAAGATCCTGCCAGTGCTAAGCCCGAGGATACGCTCATGGAGAAGTTTCAGCATATGCTGGTTGAGATAAATGTTGCTACTGCGCTGCAGTGTGTAGATACTTGGATGGGGGCCGTTGGTTCCCGAACAAGGATTGGAACCCTCTGTTTGGGTTTTCGGCCTCACATCTCAAGTTTGTCGTTCCAAATAGCTTTTTCTGGATTGTTGGATTTCGGGCGAAGGTGTTTCGTGGGCAGGTCTGCGACTTCAGAGGTATAGGCTTCAGGTTCAGATATGCGCTACGCACGCCAAGGAGGCAATGCAACAATAGGGAGCCCATTCCATGACAACCCCAATCCAAGCCAAAACATGTTGCTTTCTGGGCATTATGCCGGAATATGCTGGAATGGACACCTCTGGGTTGGGGGAGTGTTGCGGATTTCGGAAGCATAGAGCTTTTTCAGGTTGACGCACTAGGCATGCCAACGAACCGGTTAAACCACGACTGCTAGCGCATTTTCTCAGGCGGCTATCGCCCATGTGAGCTATAGTCTAAACTCCTTACAGGGGTTTAGATAGAGGACTATATAGGAAGTATAGGAATTATTGTAGGGGTTACTAGGGGAGGGGCTAGGAGTTTAGACTATAGTTCAGGTGATAAGCACTGGTTTCGCAAAGTTTGTGTCTGAGTCATCCTCCAAGTTGAGTGCGCGCGATCCACATACATCGTTCATTACCATTACTTGTGGTTTGGGGAGGTTATTTTGGTTTTGCATTTTTTAAGAATATGGAAATTTGGGTGCCCAAAGCAATGTCAAGTTTATATGGTCTTGCGGGTTCAGGGTTTAGGGTCAGACTAACTTGAGACTCAATTTGAGACCAGAAGCAGCCTCCAGCCACAGATCCCTAAACTCTGAACCTCAAACCCTAAGCCCTAATATACTGCCATGAGCCCAGAATCCCTGGAAGTCTTTGTCCTATAGTCGAAAAGCCTGTCGTATTATACCCAACTCAGGAAATACTAATATTTACTATATCTCCCTAAGCCCAAAACCCATGTAACCCATATATCCTCATATGAACTGAGAGATGGGTGGGCAGGAGGGTGGAGTTGTGTGTGAGCCCAGATGGAAGTGCAAAAGGCAGGAGCTTGTCCGGGTTGCTGCTAAGCAATTTGAATTCGGGTTTTGGGTTAAGGCACGAGGGTTTAGGGTTGAGGTTACCCTAATATGGGTATATAGTAAATAATAGGGTTCCTTACTAGACTGACATAATTTAAGTTCCTCCTTAGCAACTCAGCTGTCTATCTTGTCATCCCTTAGCATGCCCTGAACGGCATTGTGTTGGGCCATGTCTGAATACGGGTTTGGGGATTAGGGTGTAGGGCTTTGGGCCCTTAGGGTGAATGTAGCTCTGGAATTGCGGTTCGTATGTTGTCTTGATATATTACATAATCCTTGTATGACTGCCTGACAACCCCCTCCCAGCCCCTCTCTGAGGAATACGGAGGCTGTCCCATACGCAGAGGGCTGTTTGGGATTCCATGTTAGGGTGGGAATTCTATACAGTAGCCCGAGCCCTTAACCCTACTGTTCGTCACCTTTCTGTAGATGTGTATTTGTTTATCCGTTTACCCTGACAATAACCGCCGGTTGTGGGTTCCAACCCGAATACCTAAATCCCTGACCCCTAAACTTACAAACTATACGCCCTAAACCCTGACCTCTAAACCATAAACCCTAGACCCTAAACCCTTAACCCTATAGTAGCTCACATTTTCTTTTCCACTATCCCTATATACCCCCTATAGTAATTAGTCCATTATAATAATCCCTAAACGCTACAGTGCACTTGGTTCCTCAGCGGTGCCAAGCTAGTCTTTGGGCATGAAGTACTGGGGCCCGAATGGGGGATGCCAACACGTAGGGGTCCCTTTACTATGGGGGGTCCCCACGGGTTTAGCATTTAGGGTCATGATAAGGAATGTAATACCCTTGGGGTTTGTATTGGGGCCCCCCTGCTTAGGGAATCTACTGAACAATTTTGAAGAACGAAGGTTCAAGTGGGACAGAAAGTGCAGGAGCACGGAATCTGTGATAATTCAAGTGTAACGGATGGATTGTACGGAATAGGCCTGGAATCTAAGATAGTTTGAATGGGCCTTGGGGCTTGTGTCAGGCTTATACAGAAATACAACTCATTACGTTTGCTTGTTTTATTGTAAAACCAACCCTCTAAGCCCCAAACCCCATAGGCCCTAAACCTACTTACTGGTTGTTAGTATTGGATAAGGGAATGTAATAATATACAGGAGCTTCAACATAACTATATAGGGATTATATTCCCATATCCCCTACTAACAACCAGTAAGTCAACCCCACTGCACTGCAAGGTGCCCTAATCCCTAAGCCTTAAGCCCTAAACTCTAAACCCCAAGCCCTAAGCCCCAAACCACAAGCCCTGAACCTTAAACCCTAAGCCCTAAACCCTAAGCCCTAAACCTTAAACTCTAAGCCCTAAACCCTAAGCCCCCAATCCAAGGTTCTGGACCCAATGCTGAAGCAGTCCTGCAGAAAAGTCATCGCCAAGGTAGAGCCCTGAATGAGGGCTGATAATAGGGTTTAGGGTTTAGGGTTTAGAATTCAGGGTTTAGGGTTTAGGGTTTAGAATTCAGGGTTTAGGGTTTAGGGTTTAGAATTCAGGGTTTAGCGTTTAGTGTTTAGGGTTTAGGATTTAGGGCTTCGGAAAAAGTGTCTAGGATTTAGGGTGTAGGGGGGTTTGCCCCAGCACCTATAAGAAGGACGCTAGAATTATCCTATTGCCAGAACAGAGTCCTTTTTTTGAGGGCTTGGGGTACACACAAGCCCCGGCATTGCATGACATCTGAAAGCTTTCGAGGGCTTGCTCCTCAAGATCAATGTGCGCAAGCTTCTGTATGTTTACATGTATACGAACTTTTTGGGTACATAAACACATAGTCAAAGACATCCATGCAGCATACACATCCATGTACGCATAGATATATGTGTATGCAAACGGTCTAGCGTTCACGCGGCTTGAACACTAGGGTTCAGAGTTTTTGCTAAAGGGCCTGGGGTCTGGCATTGAGGTTTGCCAAAGGCAGATCAAGACCACCCATTGCAAGAATCCTCGCACGTGTCGAAATCTCTGTTGGCTGTGGTGTAATTCTTTTCGGGATCCACTATCGCGGGTTTGAGCCATGTCGTTCATGTATCAAGACTCCCTCTCTTGTGGTAAGTATCTGCAATGCCTGAAGTTTGGATTTATCCAAACCCTCCATCGTTCACCTTATATACCACAACCCCCACTTGCTAAAGATTGAGGACCTTCGCTATGAGGGAGCCGAGTTCTGGTACAGGATTCGCGCGGGAGTTTATCTCTATCACGAGTTTCCAGACGTGGTGTAATAGGTAACCCTGAATGTGAGATCCTACACCTCAAGCCCGATGCCCTTCGGCCCTCAACAGTAAGCGCTACAACCCACCACGGCCACAACCCGCAAACCCAAAAGACCCATGCGTTCTTTGATAACCCCAAGCGCACTGACATCTAAGTCGGCAGCGAAAGAATGATCGCCACATGTTACATAGATCCCGTAAGCACCAGCAGGTAACGTCACCACGACTTGACGCCAGAAAGTCAACACCCAGTTTTCGCTTGCCACGTAGGATTTCCTTGCTGTTTACTTCTGCCTTGCGAATGTTGACATGCTAAAGCCTGAGACCTATAGTCCCGCTTAAGTAGATAGAATATGGACTTCGGGGTATTATAACAAGATCCCCATACACCCCATATTCTATCTACTTAAGGGGGACTATAAACTATGAACCCCACACCCTATAAACCCTACAGATCCCTATGATCGGTGCGCAGGGACCCCTATATTCCTCCACCTAGTACTTGGAGGGTCAGGGCACTTAGTAAGGAGGGAAATAATGGGGAAAATTCAGGTTACTATATGGGTTATAGGGATTATTATTAACCTACTTACTAAGTCCCCCTGACCCTAAACCCTGAACCCTAAACCGTCTACTTCCTGCTAAGTCCCCCTGACCCTCCCAAGTATACCCTGAGGTGGGTCGAGGCATGGTCCTGTGGGATGCGATGACAATGACACTAGCCAGCAAGCCCCTGAATTTGGGGTTTAGGGTTGAGGGTTTAGGGCTTAGGGTTTAGGGTTGAGGGCTCAGGGTTTAGGATTAAGGGTTGAGGGTTTAGTGTTGAGGGTTTAGGGTTGAGGGTAAAAGGTTTAGGATTTAGGGTTGAGGATTCGCAGAACGTTCATAGGGTTTAGATTGATTTTACCGGGTGCGTGAATTTAGGGATGGGGGTTGCTGGGACTTTGGGGTCCGGTTGGATTGTAAGCTTTAGGGGTGCAGGAATTTAGGGTTTAGGGTAAGATTAGGACGGCTGGGGCCTGAAGCTAGTGCCTCCGGAAACAGGGTAAGACTAGGGCTTCCGGCTCAGACTTAGGGTTTAGGCTTTTGGGTCTGGGGTATGGGTTCAGGATCCAGGGTTGCAAATTAATGGTTCGTGGTGCTGATTCTCAACAATGACATGAGTAAACGTACTCTGGACTCGTAGTCTTCAAGCTAGTAGAAATCACACCAGAGAGAGATAGAGAGAGATACATATGTATATATATATACATGTATACATACATAGCTATTTGCATACATGTAATATATACATACACAAAGGCCTTAGTGGACTATAATCCTTATGATGAGGACACTCCAGCTCCCCCCAAATAAAGGGATCCCTAGAGCGACTCCTAATTTTGGAAGCTAACAAACTCAGTGACCCAAGCATTTACTGTTTCACCTTCAAGAGGGCATCCATCCCTACACACCACCTTGACATCGAATGTTCCTAAATCTCACAAACAAAGGCCAGATCCTCCCTAAACCCTAAACCCCTTCAACCCTAAACCCTAAATTAAACCCCTAAGACGGTTCCCAAGCTGCTCAATGTAGGCTTGTGCCGCCAGGACTCCGTACAGAGAAGACCCTTTCGAGTCTAAGGCAGGAGCTGCGTGATGTTGGGTGAGGATGAGGATGTTCTCAAAAAAGAGAAGGTTCCACGAGGTTTCGGGTGTAGGGCCTAGTGTTTAGGGTTTAGGGCTACGATCGTTCCCAATGTACAGTAACTGCACATCCTTCGTGTGGTCGTAGTACTAGGACCCTACAAGACTAAGATGGTCTTATTTGGTTGACCAGCAACAAAGAATACATCTATGAGGGCTTCTTGCATTCGTTTCTTCCGTCTTAGTAGATTTCTTGACGTTTTGCCGTTGGGGTTGGTGTTGCCAGAATCATCGTATCCTTGCTTACAGAGCTCGGGGGGGGTGGTAGATGTGGATGCTCGTTTGGGGAAATTTGCATATAAGTTTCAGCAGGCTGGCAGCAGGCTTTCGGGGATAGGATTTAACATGTAGTAGATTGCACGGTTGAGGGGTAATTGTTTGCGGCTTAGCACTTTCTTGCTTTAGGGCAGGCAAGGGACCCCCGCCTGCAAGTAGTTGAAGCAAGCTTTCGGGTTCAGGCATAGGCCCCCCTCCATCTGTCCTGTACTTGGCGGTGCCCGGGAGGTTGCTACACAGGTGGCCTTTTGTTGGGACACGCTCAAGTTTGGCCTGCTTGAAGCTTCTTGAAACATACACCATACACCCTGAAATCTAAACTCCAGATACCCCTCACCAAGCGTGCCCGAAGCCTTTTTAAGGTTGTCGTCCTTCCCAACAGAGCCTCAGAGCCTCACACCAACATGCAATCAAGCGATGAACAGGGTACGTGCTCCCTATTCAGCCACTCTCGCTCTTGTGAGGAGTGTGTTTGGCATGGACTATCTTAAAGTCCCGTGTGACTACTGTTGTAGATTGAGATAACACTTGTCGTCCGTAATATACTTGCCTAGCTTTGACCCAAAGAACACGAGTAATCCCTTCCCCTAAAACTCTACCCCCGCCCCCCCTGACATTAAATACTCCCGTTATCTGGTATGTTCAGATATATTGGGAGTATCTTATATTAGGGGGGTGGCGGGTTAATATAAGCCCCAGCGGGATTGGATTATCCCGGACTATGCCTGCCTAGCCTGAACCCATCACAGAGGCAATCAGCCTTCCTTTCGTGCGCTTGCGTTTGGTCCAAGGCTACGCCTGAATAGATAGACAGCCCGCATAGCACCAACCCATGGTAAGGGGTTAGGGTTAAGGGTTTTCTTCTCCCTTCACCATTTCTTCTCCCTTCACCATCCCCTCAAGATTCGGCGGTTACAGCCGAAACAAGCTTCGGCTGACAAATCAAAGGCCTCATACTATGGCTCTCAATTGCGCAGGATCCTCATACTGAAGGGATTCCCATGCTTTTTGTAACCAAAGGTTCTCTGGCAGCTTCAGAAAGCAAAGCAACGATGCCTTTCAACCTCTACAAGGTTTTCCGACAGAACAAAAGTCATTTCTACATGGCTCAAATACTCCCTGTGTATTTCCATGGTTTTCTTGCTTATCCTTCTGCGTGCCTGCAGACAAAGCCCCTACAACTCCTAGAATAGGAAGTGCACTTAAAGAATTCGACCCTAAAGTCGTCATTCGCAACCCTACACCCTGAACCTCAGATGTTCAAAGCCTAAAGGCTACAAACTTGGCCCACCCCACTCGAACAACCCTTTACTCCAATCCCCAATTCTCCCCTCCGAGACCCTAAACCGTATAAACCCCTCCCCATACTATTCAACACCCCCCAACCTCCCTAATATTAATACTCCCCACTGTGGTATATTAAATAATACTGTGAGTATTTATTATTAGGAGGGATGGGTGGGTTAAATATTCGGGGGAGGGGATGAAATCCCCTATAACCCTAAACCCTAAACCCTATAGACTCCAGTCCCACATTCCCTCCCTCATGGCAATGGATTTCCTAAAATCTGCATGTCGTGAGATCAAGCGCCTCTGGTTGATTTGGTAGTTTCCCATAATAAGGGGACTCCAATATAGACCCCAAAATACTATAATCCTTATTATGGGGACCCCAAAAAGGTAGCCCTAAGTTTGGGAATCTCCCATTTAGTTCAGGGTCAAAAGCTTCGGGGCCTTAGGTTCGCTTTCATGAGAGGCCATAAGGGTTTCGCATAGGGGTTAGTATGCGATTTTGGTTTTGGGTTGATGGTTTACGTTATTGAGTTGGGGGCTTAGGGGCTTTTGGCAGGTTTGAGGAGTTCGGGATGGGGATGGCTGTGCGGTTAGTCACCGTTAGTTAATGCTGATGGTCATGATGATGGTGATGAGAATGACGACGATGTAAAGTGTACTAGTCAGGGTTTAAGGTTTAAGGGGCCGGGTTTAGAGTCTTGTTTGGAATTAGTTCTGGTGAACGTGTCCGTATCGCAGCTACTACGAAGCACTGAAGTACCAGGTCATGAGCTTGTAGTCCGGCGCAGCTGCGTTGATATATGGTCCACCATAAGTAGATAGAATCTGGGGTATGTGGGGATCTTATTTAGATACACCCAAAGCCATATTCTATCACTATCAACTCAAGGGGGACTATCAACCTCTGTCGCTCCCTCTTCGTCATCATCTTCTAGGAGGGCGAAAGAGGCCAAGGGATCATCCGTTGGATTCGGGGTCGCTGCTTTGATGTAAACCTACTCTAAACTCTTCAAAGTGGGTTATATAGGGATTATTTAGGGCTGCTATGTACTCTAATTAGGTGTTATTAAGGGAGATACTAGGAGTTCAGACTATAGCTCATGTTGAGATTTCTTTACAAGTTCATTGCCATACTAAGCTGCCACACCTCGAGGGGTTTGTGTGTCAGACCCTGAACCTTGGACCCTACATCAACCTAAGCCGGGTCATGCGAGACATGTGCCTTTGAGTCAAGTCTCTAGGTTGAATTAAAAGTTGTTTTTTTAGGAAACAACCACTGTTAATACTAAAAATCCTGCACGACCTTGATGTACTATAGCACCATTATTCCCAACATATAATTTAGATACATACAACCATGCATTTTGTTAGTGTCCACCGTAGCGCCTCAGGGCTACTTAGGCATCAGGTTGCTGCCTTCAAGTCCTTTGGGGTTACCAAGGTTGCACCATTAAGATGTGAGTGCGACACTCCCCCCAAATCCTCATATAACCCCATAGTACATTTTTTATAGTAGTAATACCCTGATATATCCCTACATAACCCAATATTGTACTATATAATACAATACTCCCTAATATGTCCATGCTCATTAGGCGCTGGTGGGCGGACACAACTGATCCGATGGTGCTTTTCAGTCCTTTCCTGGATCGAGAATCGATCCCAAAGGCTCTTCAAGGGGAGTTTCGAGGTTTCTGCTTGGGGCTTGGCATTTTGGGTATGGGTGGAAGGTGGTTGGGGTGAGGGGTTGAGGGCTGTAAATGGATCACGCATTGGCACAGAGGCTTTCATCTTCTGCGGGGATTGTACGACGATACCTGGATTGCAAGGGCCGTGTGTAATTTCAGGAGGCTGCATACGGCTTTGCAAACTGGCGCCAGCTAGAGGTTAAGAAGTTGAGAAGTCGACCGTCAGTTCCCTACCTTATGTTAGGTGATGGATATCATGTGGCCATGTGGTAGTACTCTTCATCTGGTAGCCCCCCCCAAGCGCCATGTGCGTGGCATGCGGACGAGTTCTGTGCCATGTATCACCGACGTCTTTGGCAGTCAGGCGCATTCTAATTCCTAAAGGGAAAGGTAAGGAGGAATGACCTCACACTCTCGAGGCCTCTATTTAGAGAAGGGTTCGGGGTACTTGGCACTCAAGGATTGAAACTTTACCTGGGGGAAGATTTTCAAACTTTGCCACACTTATGCAACATCGGCCCGCATCGGCCCTCTGCCAGCGACATTTGCGTGGGACTGTTGCCATTGGCGTGCTTACTTCGTAGAAAAACCTCTGCCCGCCTAAACGAAAGGGTGATGTGTCCTTATGCGAGCCCCTCGCATTGCGTTTACTTGGTGATTCATGCGTTCAGGCTTGGATGATGTGACTGAAGTGTGTCACTGTATGCAGAGGCATGTATTCTAGGTACCTTGTTGGATTTGCGGTTCTTCAGACCTCCGGCTTATTGTTTTCTGCTTCTTGGCTTCCCGTTTCGTGATTTCCCAAAGGTCCAGTTCAGACCCAGAGGTAAGGGTGAGGGAACGCACCAATTTGCGGCGGCACTGGTGTAGCATGGTATGGCCCCTGCCTTTCGGCACGTTGGGTGGAGGCTCACCGTGCAGAGCGCTCTCGTCAGCACCCCTCTGCACGATGCGGAGCCCAAAGCAAAACTGCGGGAGATATCATATTACGCGCCGCTTCAAGTGTACAGCTTTGACTTTTTTTCACGAAGAGGTTTTTGTTGAAGAACAAGTGTGTTCTCCACTTTTTTGCAATCCAGGTGATGTCAGCAAATCAGCGAGGAAGACTGATAATGACAGTCCCTGTGGTTTACTAGTGGTAGCCTTGGTGCCCTGGGCCCTGATTGATCAGCCACGCAACCATCCTACGACCTGAGCTCCTGGCACAAACATGTTGATGCGAATAGTCCTCCTCGTCGCAGCGCCATCCCCCATCGGAGCGAGTTTTGAGGTTGAGAAGAGCTCCTCGCCAAAGTTGCCGCCTCCGAGACAAACTCCTGTCCGCAGGAATTCCCAACAGGTCTACTGAACTCCTGTAATTCTTGCATCACACCGAAAGCAAGGCCACATATTCCGAGACCCCTCACCCCCGACCCTGACACTTCAAAAGATCACTGCAGTTTTGGCGGTCGTAATGTGCAGAAGTTTTCATGGAGGTGCAACTGGCTTCGCGGCGTTTAAACAAACCTTTGCGGTTTTACTAGAATCTCGTCGCTTGAGGCAATGTGATTAGAAATTATCAAATTTAGATATGTTTCGGTTAGTAAAGAAACTCTCCAGTGTTGTACGACAGGTTCTTTCAATCGGACTTCCTGGCTCGAAAAGAAATGTCGAGAACTGTGAACAAACTGTATGTAAACCGCTTTTGCCCGGGGTGGCGGTTCCAAGTTCGCTGGTTGAACTTCTTGAATTTGTGGTGCACCCATCCCTTTCAGAGAATACTCGCCTATCCTCAGCCTTAACGATTATGATAGCAGCAGAATTCTTGCGGCCTATCGCCGTTGTCCCTTAAGCTGCATGCCCAACTTCCCGGCGAGAGGTGCAGTCCGGTTGCAAACAAAAGGGCTGGACTCTTCAGGGGTTCGCAAAATAGACGTAGTTGCGCAAGTCTGACTGGTCACCATGCACCAAAAGTCGAAATAGCAGCCTTATAAGGGACATGGTCCTGTGGGGAGTGGCATTCCATGGGAAGCCGGAAGATTCTTCCAAGCTATGCTTCTTGACGGTTGTAGATAGGTGGCCTTTTATCCTGGAATTGGCTATTGGCTTACCTGCTTGCATTGGCCAGAAACAGGAGAGCCAGATCATGCCTGCGTGAGAATGCCACCGTCCAGAAGCACAAACGAATCTGGCATGTTGTGGTCTTGGGAGCAGACGATCCCTCCCCGTAAGAAGAAAACTCCGCAAGAACAATGACCCACTCATATGAGCCATTGTCTAAACTTCTAGTGATGCGGACAAAAGTCATGGTCGGTAAAGTGAGACAGGAGAAACCTGCACATAAATGGGGCGCTCAGAGGAGCACGTGTAAGGTGAAGCTGGCTGAAGCCAGCATGCAAATTTGCTTGCTCAGCGGGCATAAAAAATATCAACAGGACAAAAAGTCCAGGCGGTC
>CAJNIZ010045325.1:27757-45301 GCA_905231905.1 Symbiodinium pilosum | reverse complement strand
CCCCGGGTTTAAGGAGCTAATAAGAACTATATGGAGCTTAATAAGGCCTAATAAGGTTCTAACAGGGTTCTAAATTTTGGAGCGTACATTGGGGGGGTACATGTCTAACTCCTAACATAAGCTGTAATGAAAAGTGGGATAGTGCATCTTCGTCATAATACCCAATAATAACCCCCTGTGATAATGTTTATGTTCCTTCCTTAAACCCTGAACCCTAAACCTTGAACTCTAAACCTCAGACACTAAACCTAAAACCTCAACTCCAAACATGAAACCTAAACCCTCAACCTCAAACATGAACCGGTAGGTGGCTTAGGGTTTAGGAGTAGACCTCACGAATATCCGTCGTAGTCGTAGTAGTAGTAGTAGTAGTAGTAGTAGTACTAAGCTTTATAGACATAATCTCAGGTAAAAGGCTATACGGGTGAATGATGGCCCCTCGGTGCTCTTGCGCGTTGTTGCTCCGGTTGACTACGGCAGCGCATTGCTCCGACTGTCCGTGGTTGACCTGCAGGGCCAGGCTCCTCCACCTCTTTGGTCAATTCTCGAAGGGCTTTGGAACCCCAGTAGAAATTATAATTTCAGCTAAATATTAGGATTCTAGGTAACAGAAATTAAAGAATATTTTCAGGAACCTTGTAGAATTAGCTCCAGCCTGCGCTTCATTTCTGTCTCGGCCTGCTCTGCGTCCACCCCGCAGCACTTACATATGTTGGCAGGAGGAAAAAGAAGCATGCGATCCAGACGAGCAGCCACATGCATGCCACGCCATGCCACGTTGAACTTCTAGTCGCTATGCTGGAGCGAAACTGATATTGCCTTGCGTGGTTGTTGAAAGCTGCGACTGTGGCTCCTGACACAGGGTGGGGTGTTCCCGTGATCCCTGCAACGCGAATGCTGCACCGGAAGCTCAAGATCCGGAACAAGCTTGATGCAGGTCCAGGTTGAAGATGATGTCCCTATACTTCCTCCCTTCCTGTTTAATTTCCTAGGCGAATAGACAGCTCTGGTCTCGGAGACCTCAACCTCCGCTCAATGGGCGCAATCTTGAAGTTTTTAGCACCACGCGCTCTTTCATCAAGCATCTTCGTACAATCCAACCTGTCATTCTAATAATATGTGAAAAGACTTGAATAGTTCCTAATATCATACTCAGGTCCAGTTCAGGTACCCCATACTATGACGTTACTAACGTTACAAGGTACAAAAACCACGATGTTGGCAGTTATTCAGGCTTATTCATTGCTCTTAGAAAAGTACAAACAAAGCTTACAGGCTAGTTAGACTAAATCTCAAACCCAAAGCTCTAACCCCGAGGCCTTACCCCAAAGCTTTAACCCCCTAAGCCCCAAACCCTAAATCCTAAACCCTAAAACCCTAAAACCCTAAACCCCAAATCTTAAATCCTTCAGAAATCCTGAACTCTCAAGCCCCAAGAGCCCAAATCTGCTTCGGCCTTCGGGGGCCTGTAACCACATGCAAAATGAGTGGCAACTGAGTCTAGTCATGTGGGGATATGATTACCCCAAACCCTAAACCGCGTGAGTTTCCGGAAGTATCAGACTACAGTTCTTTAGGGTTTGTATGGGGGTTTCCCAGTACTTTTTGGGGGTCCCAATAATCCGGATTGTAGAACATTGGGGTCTAGATTGGGGTTCCCTTATTTTGGGAAACTACCATATTGAAGCAATATTGGCAATTATTCGGGCTTCTAACTGAAGCGCCAGAACCTC
The DNA here is from genome assembly GCA_905231905.1 of Symbiodinium pilosum. Lineage (NCBI taxonomy): Eukaryota > Dinophyceae > Suessiales > Symbiodiniaceae > Symbiodinium > Symbiodinium pilosum. The sequence goes on along the minus strand of CAJNIZ010045325.1, from coordinate 43,568 downwards.
AAAAAGTCTGAAGGACATAACAAAGAAGAAGCCTTTTCTCTTATGTCAACATTGCCATCAAGAAAGACTGGGTTGCTGTAAACTAAGTTATAACAAAATGGGTACCTCGCAAATGATAGGGCTTTCCCTACTATAGTAACTTAATGTAAGTTCCTTAACAGCAACCCACATGTTGAAGTCCAAAATGTGATGCCCAAGCAAGGGCGAAAGCTTCGAGAACATGTAGAGTTCAGGGTTCAGGGAATGATCTAACCCGCCGAATTCCATCAGCTTTTAGACGTGGAGTAACCAAAGTCAAAAGCTCTGACGCCTGACAACCCTTCCTTTGCTAGAGTCCAGAAGATCTCTCATCTAAAGTCTCTACATTATCAGTACTACTAGTACTACTAGTACTAATAGCACTATGACTTCTACAGTTATATCAGCCCTGACAATGAAGCCCTGCGAAGTGCGCACTTCCTTTTGGATGGAATTGTATGGCTCATGACTGGGTCACAGGACACCATAACGAACCCGCAAAGGAACTGAATGCGGTTGATACAAATCCTGCACAAATCCCCAAAGCCCTAAAACCCTAAAACCCTAAAACCCCAAACCCTAAAACCCTATTCAGCCAGTATCAACCGTGGGAGCCCGTGGATAGACCCCAAACAGGGCTTCCAGCGTGATGGTTGGAGAGGTGACAACCCGCGCGAAGCAGCCCCTGATTTCGTGCTTGGTTTAGGTTGGTACTACACCCAGTTTGAAAAACGTGGATTAATTTCATAGCGAAATTTTGTATAACCCGTCATATTGCCCCTAATTGTATAGACGGTTACAGGGTGTGAGCAGTACCCAACCTTTAGGCTTTATCGGTTTAGGATTTGGGGCTTTGGGGATTATAAATCAAGTTCGCGCCGGTCACGGAAAGCGCTTTGAGCGATTTTTCGTGTAAGGCTGCGGGGAACTGCTGTGCGTTTCAAACCAAGTATAACAAGGAGGCGACATATGAGCTATAGTCTAAACTCCTAGTATCCCCCTTAGTAAGCCCCATGGTAATCCCGTATATAGTCCCCTATATAACCCCTCTAAGGAGTCTAGACTATACCCTAAACCCTGAACCCCAAATAGTAGTTTCCATTTTATTTTCCATTATCCCTACATAAACCCTACATAATCCCCTATATAACCCCTTTAAGGAGTTTAGCCTATAGCTCATATAGAAAGGCTCGGGGGAGTGCTTGTGGTCCGCCTGTCCCAGATCTCTGGATGCTTTGGTCGCTCTGTCCCCAATACCCGAAACCCTAACACCCTAAACCCTCGAAACTCTCAACCCTAAACCCTGAACCCCAAACCCTCGAAACTCTCAACCCTAAACCCTGAAGCCTAAAACTTAAATGAGCACCTCTTTGAAGCGCCAGCAAGTGTCACGTCCCTTCCGTGGGGCTTGAATGCCACAGACAGACTCGCCAACCTACGTGGCACTTAGGACCCCTACTAACCCAAAGGGTCCATGCACCCAATTTTTCGGTACTTTAATTTTGGGTACTAGTAATTATAGTACGGGTTTTGGGCAAGGATATGATTATTGGGTACCTGAACCTTTAGGGTAAGGTTTAAATTTAAGGTATCTAGAATAGGAATCCAAGGGAATCCCTAAGGGTTAAGGGCAGATAAGCCCTTGAGTGCGTGCAAAAAGCTTTGCCCACAACCCGGAATCCTAAATCTGAAACCTAATAGAGGGTTTCGGGTTTAGGGTTTAGGGTATATAACCTCAAGACCCCAAACCCTAAATCCTACACCGCGTCTCTACGAGGGTCCTTTCTTTCGTGGTTGAACCTGGTAACCCTAGACCCCAAGCCCTAAACCCTGAACTCGTAATCCGAGATCCTGAGCCCTAAGCCCTAGACCCTGAATCCTAGACCCTCAACCCTGAACCCTAAACCCAAAAATTCCAGACCCCTAAACTCTAAACCTTAAACCCAAAAAATTCTACACCCAAACCCTACCTTATACAAGTGAGGCTGAGGACCGCGCTCCCAGCCAGGCACCAAATGTACCATCTAGCTCCAGACCAATTACCTTGCGAAATGAGGGTGGGAAGGTTTAGGGTATAGGTTTGGGGTTACCGTTGGGTTTGGGGCGTAGGGTTTCGGATTTAAGGTTTGCAGTTTAAGGCGCAGGGCCTAGGTTTCGAGTGTAGGGTTAGGTTTAGGGCTTGGAGTTCTTTCAGATTTTAGCATTTGGGGTAAGTAGCCAGTAGAAACACTCTTGCGCAAACATAGGGTAATCTGCATCTATGACTACAAGGATTGCGGGTACTTCATATTGAACTTTGAATGTCAGGGTTCGAGAATTACTTCTTTGCCCTCTGATAACACAGCCTTCGCGACTTCATGGTACATGTTCTAGGTCGACCCTCGAACCCTATGCTAATCAATGAGGGGCCTGCATCCCAAAGCCAACATGCAAACCTCTATATGAATGAGCTAAAGTCTTAACTCCTAGTATGCCCCTTAAAAGGCCCGAAAATACAACCTGAAAAATCCCACATAGAACGCCGTTTAAGGAGTTTACACTATAGCTCTCTATGCAGTATATACATATATATATATATATAAGAGGATTTTGGTCATCCCGACCCCCCACATTAGGTCCTAGGGAGTGATTATGATAGAGTTCCTGTTAGAGGGCTTGGGATTACCAAAGCATCCCATACCACCTACTGTAAGCTCTCTATATAGCCTAGTTTTCATCCGCTTTCCATTGCCTTTTCCTTTTGATTCTGCATTCATGGTAATTGTAACGTCCATGAGGACCTCCTGTCGGAGCTTAAAAACTTCTTGCTTGGCGCGGGATAAGGGGTGATGTAGACGTCGAAATAGAGGACCCTAGTGTAGACCCCTGATTCATAAACACCCTCCTTTCAAGGGCCTTAATACTAGGATCCCTACTATAATCCCTATTAAGGGGAGGGGGTTTATTAATCATGGGTCTACATTAGACACTAACCCCGGGCCTCCCTCCACCCTCCTCCCTAAGCCGCCAAAGCTCCTTAAATCCAGACCCTTAGTCCTCCCTGGGCAACGCTCCTTTTTTACATCTCGCGTTGGCGGCTGTAGGACGCCGCGTCCGATCGGTTCGACAAGCCTGGCATGCGCAAGATGTCAAGTTACATGCCCCCACCGTAGGTTTCTGGTATATGTCCCACGGCAGGGGTCTATATATATATATAATATGTACATATGTATGTACATAGAGTGCGTGTGTATATAAACAAGTAATTCTGCACATAGATTTACGAAACCCTAAACCTTGACTCCCACAACGCTAGCTGGCCTAAGCACTACAGTCTGAACTCGAAAGCTAAAGCTGGTGCAATATCAGCTACGCCGTTTTAGGGTTTAGGGCTTAGGGCAGAGGTCCAGGAGCATTTTGAAGCCTCCACCCCAAACTATCCAAACCAATTTGGTACACAGACGGGAAGGCCGTATACGTACACGTACATACGTACGTAATACGTACATACATACGTGCAAGTATATGGGGTCCAGGTTTTCACTTGTCTTCTGAGCAATCGTGTGTAAGTTAACGTTCAGGATTAAAGTTACAGGTTTGGGGTCTAGCAGTTTGAAAAACTTGAGAAACTCCCTAAATTCAACCGATAAACCTTGAACGCTAAACCCGAAACCGTCAGTAGCATGTTCTGATTGATCTCGGGGCCCTCCCTTTATGTATCTCATGCTGCAACCTTTAACATTCTCATCCTACTGCAGATCCATGGGTGGGATTGACTGAGCGTTCGAGGAGGACAATCCTAAACCCTCAACTGACCCTCCTTGTAGCCCAGATTGGGGTACATGTACCCCGTTCCAGGTACCTATGACCCTCTCATAATCTAAGCACACTTCCGTGAACCCTCGGCCCGAAACTGGCCCTAAACCCTACACCCCCATGTTACCCCTACATTACCACTATATTACCCCTACATTACCACAACATTCAATATTACCGCTATGTTACCCCCTCAAATACCCAATATACAACCTTAAGCCCCGACCTGGAAACTCGCTGGCTGATACTTATGCACTACTTGCACCTAATTTGCGAACACTTTAGGTTAAGATAGCTGACTATTTGGGGTATTTGAGTTTAGGGTTCAGGGTGATGATTTGGGGTATTTGGGTTTAAGGTTTAAAGTCGTTATTTGGGGTATTCAGCTTAAGGGTTTAGGGTTTGCGGTGATGATTTGGGGTATTTAGGCTTCAAGGTTGGGTTAAGGCCCGAAACCCTGAGCACTTAACCTGTAAGCCCTAAACTAGCCCAAACCCTGAAATGCATGGGGGGGGGGGGTGGCGGGGTTTGTAACATGATGGCTGCTGCGTTTACCTAGGGGAATTGGGCTCTGTGCCGCAAGCGGACATCAGCAACCTTTTAGATCGTATGAGTTTCTGAAAACTGTTGCCCCTAGGAACCGCATGCAGGGATTGGGGCTTAAGGTTTCGCGTTTAATTAGGATTTGGGGTTTAGGGTAGGGATTGCAACCAAGAGGGTCCTCCTAAAGCATTTCTGTGTGGATGACCCGACTCCCGCATGCGATGGCTTGTCCAAATTGCGGCGTCTGTTGACACTCCAATGTAAATACCGCGCCTGACATGTAGAAGGCCATGTTGTAACAACCAGCCACAGGTGCCATTGTCTTAACTCCTAGAATCCCGTTAATAACCCCTAGAATACTCCCCTATATATCCACTATACTTCTTTGTCCAGGGTTCCGGCTCACCAGCCTCGGCTCCATGAACCGGACCTGCACCCAATCTCCCAGGCCCCTGAGCCCCAGACACTCACAGTCCAAGTGTTGGTTCAAATGAACCCTTAACACTAAACTCCTCAAACCCTAAATCCCTGAAGCCTGAACAGTCAAATCCTGAACCCTAAAAACCTAACCCCCTAAACCCCTGAACCCCTAAACCCTGAAGCCGAAACTCTGAACCCTAAACCCTGCAACCTACACCCCTAAAACCCCTAATGTAGACCCACGATTAATAAATCCACTCCTTTTAAGGGCCTGACTATTAGGATCCCTATTATAATCCCTATTAAGGGGAGAGGGTTTACTAATCATGGGTCTGGGTTGAACCCTGAGTATGTCAAACTGCAAGACACACGCCAGGTGCACCTCCAGGAGCTTCACCTCGGTTTTTTAGTTAGGGTTTAGGATTCAGGGTTTAGGGTTTAGGATGTATGTGCTGTAGATATAATGAACTCTTGGGTGCTCACTACGGGATCCCTGAGTGGGCATAACTTAATACCTTAAATGCTTATGTGAAACAGTATATGTGTAATAGCAACAGATACTATAATCCAATATATAACTTAACTATAATACCTTGAACTACTATAGGCCTAAACCCTAAATGCAGCCCACAGTCACCGTCAGGACGTGGGCACCAGCTTCCGCCAGGTCCAGCGCCGTTGCGCGCTCGCAGTTGCGCAGGGCTGGGTCGGATCGCTGCGCCTTGGCTGCTGTCTCCATCCATGTTGAAATAGCAGTCTCTATATGGGAGTTTCTCAAAAAAGGGGGGTCTAGGGACCCCAAGGGGTATAGAGGGAATATACAGGGAATTATATAGGGCCCCCTTAAGGGATTATGTAGGGGTTATATTGAGAGATACCCATATATATATGGGTATAATCTGCATATAATACCTAGCCATCTAGAATCTAGTCGTTTTTACAGCTTTCAGCACATGTCTATACACTTTGTTTATAACATTGCTCATATATCTGATATTATGACATAGTCGAATGTTCTCAAACAGACCGTACTTGCTATTGACTGTGAATGATACGATTTCAGTGATAACAGTATTTTTGAGTATAGTCCTCACTCCCGAAATACCCACCTGAGACTACATGATCCCATGATACCAGATCATAGTATGCAGAGAGCGCATCTTCTTAGGCGCGTTTTGGAGTTCAGGGTTACTGTATTGCCACCACAAATACTAGGCTGCAAGAGCGTGGGGGCCCTGGATACTAATTCGTCCAAGCACAGATTTACAAGAGACTTGGCAAAGCCACAACTGAGTGTTGGCTTCGCTCATATGTGTGTCTACACAAGGGGCCGGAATATTCACTGTTGAAATGCCAGAATGGAAATTACATGTGCTCCTGCTACTGATGCTACATAGCATGATCTGGGCTGTGACTGCAACCGAAACCCCCGAACTAGACCCCACACTTGGGTGTCACGAGGGAGCCCGAAACCTGAACCTTCAAACTAATCTCAAAACCCTCCAAGTACATATGTTATGAAATACTGTGCTAATGTCTTATCATATTAACATCATGAGAGAGAAAATAAATTCTCGGATCCTTCGACTCGAAATGGAAAAATCCTTCCCGTGGCGAGCCCAGGCTCTATCAGGAATTGCCTGGTACGGCTTTTCTTGGACGTGGTTGGCGATTTAGGGCTTTTAAGGGCTTGTCATGTTTGGTAGTTTCCCAAAGTAGGGGAACCTCAATATAGACCCGAAAGTACTGTCGTCCTTTTCATACGGATCCATGAAAACGGCCCCAACTCTTGGGAAACCCTAAACCCTAATCTCTGAACCCTAAATAACCCTAACTCTTGGGAAGGCGCATTTAGGGTTCTCAAGGCAGTGTTGTTGGGGTATCTGCAGCAGGGTTGGAAAATTTGTGTTTTCAGGGTTTAGGGTTTAAGGTTTAGGGTTGGGGTTTAAGGTTTAGGGTTTAATGTTTAGGGTTTAGGGTTCAGGATTCATGTCCTTCCTTGAGGATATGGCTGGCTGACCATCTGCGCAGGCTTCCCGGTGCTTGGAAGAGAGTGGAAGAATGAGTACAGATACTCGAAGAGGGTTACATATGAGCCATGGTCTAAGCTCCCAGTATGTTTAGGGTTTAGGGGTTTGCTAAAGGGGTCCCCACACAACAACCTATATACCCCATTTCAAGGAGTTGAGATTATGGCTCAGACACGGGTTATATGGTAGTTTCATAAATAGGGGAACCCCAATATGGACCCAACAATGCTATAATCCTTATTATTGTTATTGGGACCCCCAAAATGGTACCCCTAATTTTCGGCAACACCCAGAAAGGCATTATCATGTGCGGGGATCCACTCCCACACTCTCCCTTCAAGCACCACTAAGCAAGGTTCAGCTGAGCTGCGAGTTCGGGTATGCACTTTGAAGCCCTAAAACCCTAAACCTTACAAGCTCAACCCTAAACCCTAAACCTCTAAACCCCTACACCCTAAATCCTAAACCCGGAGTTTGTACCCCTGAACCCTCAACCCTAAGCCGCTTAGGAGTGGCAAGGTTGAAGCTACAGAATGTCAGTGCTTGGTGCTCAAGGATGACAGTTGGGTTACGTGAGTAGTGTTTTTTTGGTTGTTGAACCTAGTAAGATTATATTCCTTAAATGAATACTATACCCAAAAGGAGGATATAATCTTACTCTATATTGGGTACCATAGTATCCCCCCAAAAAATACTACTCACGTTGAGTTTAAGGTTTTGGGATTAGGGTTTGATTCGAGGGGGATATCTCATATACCAAAATATGCCTTAGCCTTTGTCACAATGGCCCCAACAGCCGAGCAGGTTGAGGGTTATTGGCTTTCAAATTCCCAGAACCTGAATCCAAGCAACTACTTGGAGGGTCGGAAGACTTGGTTACTCAGCAGATTCATATCTTGAGCATATTTTTGGTTCTGTTCTTACTTGGCTCAAGGGAAGTATAAAGAAGCCCCTCCCTCGGCCCTCCAGGTGCAAACGGAAGAAAGCAACAGCGTGGAGGAATGAAATGCTGAAACTGTGGTTGTGGTGGCTGTCGCTGTGAAGTACGGGCGGTCAGCGGCACCCATACTAGCAGTACTACGGTAGAACTTGTAGTAGTCGTCATAGCTTGATCGCTAGTCGTGGCATTATTCGCATTGTTGTAGTTCATACTATTACGATCCGTCGTGGTGGTGGTCATAGATTAGATATAGGCGTTTTCATACTAGCATTAGCATAGCAAAAGCGGCAGCAGCGGCAGCAGCAGCAGCAGCAGCAGCAGCAGGAGTAGTAGTAGTAGTAGTAGTAGTCGTCCTAGTAGTAGTAGTAGTAGTAGTAGTAGCAGCAGTAGCAGTAGAAGTAGCAGTAGCGATAGCAGTAGCGATAGCAGTAGCAGTAGGAGTAGCAGTAGTAGAAGGAGCAGCAGTAGCACCACTGGCAGCAGTTCCTGATATGGGTGGCAAGAGGAGTGAAGCTCAATGGCCACGCGGACAGCAAAGTTCATCCCCACCCACATAAAACTGTCACCGTCTAAGGCATTTTAGAAGCGAGCATGCAGAAACACATCACAATTCGGCTTCGCTGTGTGACCCCTAGGCCTCGACAGTTACACGTAGGATCCCGTACTGCCGCGAGCGAAACACCACCCGGCATCGAATGAGCCCCTAGCCCCTAAACCTTAAACGTATCAGCCAGGCTGCACTACTTTGAGATGCCCACGCTGCGCAGCCGCGTGCAAAGGCGTATCTCCATCCGCGTTTCCCTTGCCTTTTGGGGTCAGGGAGTAGGGTTCAGGGATTAGGGTGTAGGGTTTAATTACCCTAAACCCTAAACCCTAAACCCTCAGGGTTTAGGGATTGGGGTTGATGGTGGAGGCTTTAGGGATTAGGTCTAGGAATGACAGATAGGGAACGAAGGAATGGAGAACGGCCTGCCTCATTTTTGGTCGGTGTGGGGTTTTGGGTTTAGGGTTAAGGGAGCAAAGGGATAGAAAACACCATAACCACTAGTTCACAATAGCTTATTGCTTGAAATTAATTACTATATAAGGGACCCTCTTCTCCATTCCATACTGCGACTTTAACATCAGGGGTTGAAGTAGAAACTTGTGGGATCTATTCCCCAAACCCTGAGCTTCGAACCCCAAACCCTAAAGCCCTGAACCGTGGAGCCCAAACCCTAGAGCCCAAACCCTAATGTAGACCCGTGAAAATGAAACAACCTCCTTTTAAGATAAATAATAACAATAGGATCCCTACTATAATCCCTCTAAAGGGAAGGGGGTTGATTAATCAATTCCCTAAACCCTAAACCCTCCCAAATCCAAAGGCCCTCCTTAAGGTGGATTGGTGATGCTTCCCCTGACTCAAGTTCAAGTCGTCAACCCACAGGCTGGGACTCTAAATCTAGAGAAGCTGCAGTCAAAATTGTTTAGGGTTTAGGGCCCCACATAAATGATTGACATGGGTTCAATAGTAGGGAATAAATTAAAGAGAAAACTAAATGATAAGAGGGACCCCTATGTCCACCCTCAATCGCCCCTTGCTAAGGATAGTAGTGACAGCAGTTCAAACAAGGAAATTTACATCCCAAAAACCATCAAACCCTATGAAACCTAGAAACTTAAAACCTCAAACCTGCCAAGTACTACATGGTCCCAATGAGCATTCCATTTTGCATGTTCTTTTCCATTTGATTGTCCATTCATGAGGTAATATTCCTCAAGCCAAGCCCGAAACCCTACACCTTGAAACCCAGAGCCTAACCCTAAACCCTATACCTTAAAAACTTGAATGAAACCTAGCCCCTACACCCTACATTCCAAATTCTCGAAATCCTAAAGCCTTGCAAGCCTTGTGAACGTCAGTGTGTCGTGTGAACCGGCAGCGCGGTCTTTTTTAGGCACACGGCCCGGAGGTTCTACTAGGGTTCAGGGTTTAGTGTGTAGGATTTAGGGTTTAGGATTTAGGGTTTAGGGACACTTCAGTTACGGGGTCTAGTGTGTAGGATCAGTAGTATCATCATTGCTCATTGATCAACGTCATGCTTTCCTCTGCTGCCCAGAGGATAAGAGCACTGAACCCTAAACCCTAAACCCCTAACCCTAAACCCCTAAACCCTAAACCCCTAAACCCCTAAACCCTGAAACCCTAAAACCCTAAACCCCTGAACCCTGGCCTCCGAGCAGGTCCTGACCCTAAACCGCGATGGTTGCCAGAGGGGGGGGGAGTGGCGAGTGAATAAACTGCCACTACAGAATATTTTGGTTTTTCGGATTTAGGATTTAGGGTTTAGGATCTAGTATTTAGGGTTTAGGATTTAGGGTTTCGAGTTTAGGGTTTAGGGCTTAGCCCAACCCGGTAACAGTCCACCATGGGGAAAGATTGGCGTGATGATTTCTTGATTGGCCTTTGGAGCCCTTTGAACAATGTTGATATATAGGGTCCTTATGAAACCAATAAGGGAAAAAATTACGTATCCAAAGGCCAACCGAGATTATGTACTGAAGAACTCTTCAAGACTTTTGGCTGTTTATTTGGGTTTGAAGTTGCAAAGATCCCCGTGGTTCTTTGCAAAAATCTGGGTCTAGAATTTTAGGCTCCAAAAAGGTTGCAGTTCTTATCAGACATAGGGAGACACACCACAGGCCCCTTTTCCAGTCTACTTAGGGTTTAAGGCTTCATTCAGGTTCTGGATCTAGGCTTTGGATTTTCGGGCTTGAGGGTTTGAGCCACTTCACCCCTACAACCCTAAGCCCTAAACCCTAAATAAACCCTAAACCCTAGGCAAAGGACACTTGAATCAACTGTGTCTATCTCATCCATGAGTCTTGCTTTCCAGCCCTCAATCCAAAGCCTGAGCCTGATGTAGGTGGGTTTATCGCGAAGCACTAACGTAGTGCATAACAAAAACTAATATGGGTTAGGCTTTAGGGTTTAGGACTTAGGGTTTAGGATTCAGAGTTTAGGATTTGGATTTAGGGTTTGGGATTCGCATTTGCAGTTAGAGATTTAGGGTTTAGGAATCGGAGTTTCGAGTTCTTCTTCTGACTTCGGATGCCACTACCTAGCCCAAAAACCTATAGCCTCCTAAGTAGATAGAATATGGCTTCGAGTATATTAAGGCAGGATCCCCATGTACCCCATATTCTATCTACTTAAAGGGGGACTATAAGTCTTGAATAGCACCCAGCTGCTGATGTTGGCCCCAGCCAGCACAAGGCGCGAGACTGCATCGTCGTGGCCCTCGCGCCGTCTAGGACATGACTCAAGCCTTACGCCCTATTGAGTAGCGTTTCATTTGGTGTTTGCACCTCGTAAGATCATACTCTTTATTTGATATACTGTGGGTATACCCAAAAGGAGGATTTAATCTTACTTTTTATTGGGTACCATAGTCTGCCCAAATAAAATACTACTCTATTGAGTTTAGGGTCTACGGTTTAGGTTTCATGGTTTTGGACGAGGGCATTCAGTCAGGGCTGTACAGGGTGTAGGGCTTTAGCATACGGGTTCATCAAACGAGCTTCCAACCGCCTTATACCACACATCCACCTGCAGGAAACCGCGTGTTGCACATATTTGGAGGCGCGCCCTTTGATGATGGGCAAGTCCGTTGTCGGGTTCTGGCTCTGCATGTGCAGATATATACATATACAGATATATATACTTATTTGTACATACATAAGTTTAGAGAGAAAGGGAGAGAGTGTACTGCTCCAACACAGTAAACGTCAAAGGGCCGACCATAGGTACTGTTGGATGGCTTGCCCACTCAGCTTTAATAGATCCAGAAGCCCAGCAGAAAAGACGTGCACCGACTCTGCCGCTCTAAACCCTGAACCCTACCCATGGACAACATACCATGGACCCTACACCCTGAACCGAAAGCTTAAACACTGACTCCGTGCCCTGAACTCTGAACACCCGCTGCCCAGATGCCTGCCACGCAGCTGCATGCAGAGCGGTGTCGCCATGGTCATTGGCTCTGTCGACCTCGCAAGAAATGGTCTTATTTGACGGCTGTTCTACAACTCCTAATTAGGGTTTAGTAGGGTGTAGGCTTTAGGATTTACGCTGTAGGGTCTAGAATGATAAGGAAGTCCGTGTAATAAGACTATCAGCAATTAAAAACATAGCCGCAATAGCAAGCCCCTAATATGTGCACTAACAGGGCAAGTGGGACTTTTGGCACTAACTCGGTTTGTCAATTTTTGCTAATTTGACCGAAGCCTCTGGCTTTGGAAGGTTTAGGTTTAAACGCCTTCGCAAGGGTCACCGTGTCCGAAATGTCATTGGCCTTCGTTTGAATGGGAATGTCTTGTTCTGCGCCTGCGCGTTTTATGATGGTATTAGCGCGATGTTTGTACCGCAGGACTTCAGTAGAAAACGAGGCTTTCGTGGGGGCTGATTGTTTGGGATATTCTGCTGTCCTAACTGCCCTCCGGATTGGATTGCCGGAGTTTCTCTAGATGGAAGTAGCTCCAACTTGTATTTAACAAGCTCACGCACTTTCAGAGAAAGGACTAACGACCTTTACACGATACATAGCTCTTGGAACACGAACATCACTATCTATGGTCTGGGCATGGATTCTCACCAATGAGGCAAAATTGACGAACGCCCCGCGGCCGAATTCGTGCGGCAATAACAACTAGTGACAACAATGCCACTAAGAATAATAGTGATGCTAATGAAGGCACTAAATATAATACGAATATTTCAAGCATCATAGATAATGATATGCCGACTGCCATGCGGGCTTACGAAATGCTGTTACTATGCTTGACAGGTCCGAGCAAACCCTGTATAATGAGCGTACCCTTTTTCCTAATGATCAGCTTCAATTAGGAGACCCGTAAAAAACGTACCACTATAGTGTACCTAGGAGAGGACAAGACAGAGTGCAAGCGGATAGGGTTTGGGTTTAGTGGTGCCTTGACTCCAGTCTTACACTGTTGATGCTAACGAATTCTGCATGACCGTAAGCACCTTACACTTTGCGCGTATCGGTGTTCTAAAATCATACAGGAGGCTTAATATCACACTAAACGCCTCTAAATCCTTCAACCCTAAACCCTCACGCCTCAACCCTGAACCTTCTGGGCGCCAAGGGCCATCTGGCCCGACTTGCCCACGAAGCCCTACACACCCATCTATGGTTTACATTATCGGGGACTGATGGGGTTTGCATGGCAGTTAGGGGCTTGGGGTAAGATGGGTTTCTGATTTAAGGTTTATAGGGTTTACTAAGGATAGAGGGGTTAGGAATATCTCTGTTGGGCCCTACATCCTAAAGCCTATGCCCTGAATCCTACGCCACAACTCATTCCGAGCCTTCGGGCTTTCTGGGAACAGGTTTGGGCTTTGCTAAGCCCTAATCCCTGAACCCTAAACCCTAAACCCTAAACTTGAAATCCTAAACCCTAAAAATCCTTGACCCTAAACCCTGAGGGTTATAGATAAGAAGCCCCAGAATGGGTAAAATATAATAGCCCAAAAGCGCTAAAAACCGCCTAAAAGGCGATTATTCGACATGGTTTTTGGTGTTCAGGTAGATAAGAATCCTAAACCTCAAACCCTAAATCCTAAAAATCCTAAACCTTAAGCCCTAAACCCTAAGCCCCCTGTAGGTAGATAAGAAGCCCTAAACCGTGCCTCCACGCCAGCAACTTTTACGGGCTAAGCCTTAAAACCTAGACCCCAACTGTAGTCTCCATAGACCCTTTATGTAGATACAATTGAGAATTCCTTGGAGCCATAATATTTGTACTATAATCAAAAATTACAAAAACCTCCAGCCGCGCCTCCACGCCAGCAACGAGTGTGTTGATTGCGTCTGCGAGGCCGTCCCAAGCCTTGGGATCAGAACCCACAGGGCTTCGGGTTTCAGGTGTAGAGTTTAGGGTTTAAGGTTTGGGATTTTTAGGGTTTTGGGTTTAAGGTTTAGGATTTTTAGAGTTTTGGGTTTAAGGTTTAGGATTTTTGGGGTTTAGGGTTTAAGGTTTAGGATGTTTAGGGTTTAGGTTTTAAGGTTTAGGATGTTTAGGGTTGAGGGTTTAAGGTTTAGGATTTTTGGTGTTTAGGGTTGATTTTTTCTTTTTTTCGGTTTAGGGTTCAAGGTTTAGGGCTTCGGGTTTAGGGTTTAGGATTTAAGGTTTAGGGCTTCGGGTTTAGGCTTAGGGCTTGCAAGGGTTTAAAGTTTAAGGTTCAGGGTTCAGGGCATCGGGTTTAGGGCTTAAGGTTCAGGGTTTAAGGGTTTGCCCTTTGGATCCTAGAACTACCATGGACTTTCTGGATTCATCCATGCTGCCGCGGCGTAGAGCGGCGTGGCTCCATCACGGTCAGATTTCTCAGCATCCGCTGCACAGTCCAGGAGAGCGCACCTGCAAAAGGCATGGTTTCTGGAGGTTTTAACCCTATAGTCCCCCTTAAGTAGATAGAATATGGCTTTGGGGGTACATTATAATAAGATCCCCATATATCCCATATTCTATCTACTTAAGGGGAAACTATAATCCCTAAGCCAAGGGTTTAGGTAACCTACAGGGCAAGGGTACCTTCAAGGCAGGGCACCATACCTCCACAGGAAGGTCTTCGGTCTTTGAAATATAGTGGCTTCCATATACATATATGTATATATAATCCCGATATAACCCTAATATAAACCTTTAATCTTGAATTCCTAAAAGAGAAGCATAGTGGCCCTCGGACCTAGGGTGAGGAAAGTAGTGAGTTAAGACCATCTTGGCTTGGGGGCTTAGGATGTAGGGCTATGACGGTTGTAGGGTTGGGCTTCGTTTAGGATGCAGGGTTCTGATGGTTTCTGTTCAGGACTGAATGCCTGGGTTTGGGCCTTTAGGCTCTCAACATGTAGAACCTTGACCGGATCAGGTACCAATTACGAGGTATACAGAACACATTGAAGGGCTTACGTTTCGTGCGCCGGAGATTGCACCCGTTCAAAAGCTTAGGGCTCAGCGTTGATGATTGGGGTTTAAGGTCTTGGGTTTAAGGCTCAGGGGCTAGGGTTTAGAGTTTTAAGGTTTAGGGCTTAGGATTCAAAGCTTAGGGTTTAGGGTTAAGAGTTGATGGTTTAGGGTTCAGGGTTGGGGGGTCTAGGATTGTTGCAAAGAAGCTCATGAGGTGGCTATGTAGGTTCACAAGGTGCAGAGCACATCCTGGCGCTCTAAGTTAGATTGAGGCCCTACAGTCCATAATTGATACCTACTCCGAGCCCAAAGGTCCACGAATGCACCTAAACCCCAATCCCTATATCCTAAACCCTTTGTTTCAGACCCAGGGACAGTCCATGGTAGGATTTCTGGCGGATCGACGCGATCAGGGGAGTGTCGCCCGAGCAGTTCATGCGGTCTTTCTCCGCGCCACCTCGAACCTTGCATCAAGAACCACACAAAGTTTAGGTTTAGGGTTCAGGGTTGAGCGTTTAGGGTTCAGGGTTTAGGGTTCAGGGCTCAAGGTTTAGGGTGCTCAGTAGCTACTGTAGGTTCCGTTTGGGGGAATGACAGGGATGATGATGTACACGTCACAAGCAGGCTTGGGTATGGGCTTAATGAGGGTTGGGGGTTGAATTTACCTACCGTGAGGTCCCTGTCAGGCGGAGAAAGTAAGTGCGGCGCGTCTTACACAGAAAAATGAAAAATCAAATTCAACAACAAACTTGAAGCATGGAGGCTGGTTCACATAGGGGTATATATTGTCACATAGGCGCCGACTTGACTACCACTAAAAATGGGCATGTTTTGTCCACATTGCAGACATAAAGAATTAAACGGCACAGTGTCAGGCTTCTACAGTCCTACCGAACGTAATGGCCCCAAACCCCTAACAAATGTCAAAAATGCTGCTATTCCATGTGCATTTGGGGGTCCAGGTAAATATACCTTAACCCTAAGCCATAAACCCTGGACACTAAATCCTGAACCCTAAACCCTCAACCCTGAACCCTCAACCCCAAACCCTCAACCCCAAACCCTCAACCTCAAACCCTCAACCCTACACCCTCAA